>VMDO01001300.1:144349-217906 GCA_007922755.1 Pedetes capensis
CTGTCTCAAAATAAAAGAATAAAAATGGAATCAGGTTCAGCTCAGTGGTGAAGCACTTGCCTAGCATGCATAAGGTCCTGAGTTCAACCAGTTCAACCATCCAGTACTGCCAACAACAACAACAAAAACAAAAAGTTTATTCTAAGTACAGAAATTTTCGTTTGTCATAGAGAAAGCATGAATAGGATAGAATAACTTAGTTTAAAAACAAAAAACAAAATAAAAACCTCAATTCACTCACTTTACATGTATAGGTGATATCAATACCAAAAGGTCTAAAAGCATGGTTATGACCTTAGAACACTGTGTTTAATCACCATTCTAGATATAAAGAATGAAATCTTTTAAAAGTGCTACAAATATTCTAAATCTATATTACATATTCATAATCTTAGCAATAATATAAAAAACATATCTTAACTGTAATATTTAATCACTTATTAAAATAATTTAAATTTCATCCTCTCTCTTGCTCCCTCTTGCACTTACTATCAAAATGGGGTAATAATACAGTATCCTTATAATATGCCCTCATTTCTTTGAATAACAATGTGTTCAGTTTCAAAAGGTAAGGCAATTTAAAAATAAATTTTGAATAAGATTACCATACAATTGAAAATGGTATCAAATGTCATTCTTTGTGGAATCTCATAGCCACAGATATTACTGTAATCAAGTGTCCTTTAAAATCAACTACTGCTACAAACATGCTAACAATGAAATTGGCTTTTATGTACAGAATAAAAAAGTCATATTACATTTGAATTCTACTTTCATATAATATTTCTTAAAAAACAGTCTGAAACTATGCATGTATCTGATTAAGCATTAAATACATGTTTGTTACACTGAATAGGAAAAATGGAGTCATGTAAATAACTGTCAACCTTAACATAATAAAATCTAGATATACTCTGCTCTTCCCAAAAGAATAAAAAGAATACATGGCCACATTTTTCATCCATTTTTAATGATTTACTTTGGGGATGTAGATCAAGGTGAGAGGAGAGGGAACTGAGAAGTACAGTTTGTCTTAAAAAAAAGAAAAGAAAAACCACAGTGTAACAAAGTGGCTATGAATAAAGATACTGGACCTGGTACTCTGGATTCAAATCTCAGTTCAGCAGTTCGGTCACTCCCTAGCTTTATGGTTTTGCATGTTCTTTCACCTCCCTTGTCTTCTCTGTCTGATATGACTATGAGATATTAACAAAGATTTTCTGAATTAACACAAAGGTAAGGTGAACACTGTAATATATGAAGCCCTTCACTTACAACTTCTATATTGCTTTTTAAAAAGAGGTTTTCTTAAAGAAATCTTTTTATACCAACTTAGTTTTCTAATATTATATAACTTCCCATTTTTATTTAATAGGACAGGGAATCAGAGCCTCTATTCCACAAGATATAACTATTGCATTTCCACATTGCATGGATATATTTTCAGCTAAATGCTCTGATGTTTCCAATGTTCTCTGTAGCCTTGCCATGATTTAATGTAAGCTTCCATAACTCCTTTTAATGTGCTGAAAATGTGGCTAAGAATCTTTTCATAATACTCTCATGGATTTCAAGGGGTTTAATGGTTCTAGACACCAGTGAACAGAATAAAAGTAATTTTTCCCCAAATGCAATAATGAATAATATATCATTTGCCTAGAATTAACTAAAAACAACAGCCTTGGGATGTGACTTTTAGAATCAACATCAAATTATTCAGGCAAATGCATCATGTTCACATATTTCACCTATTCTCAACATTTTGACAACTCTCAAAAATTCAACAAAGTATGAATAAATACTATGGACCAACAAATGAGAAAACAATGGACACTGGCCACGCATAATCACCTCTCATGAGTGAAAGGGTCTAAGTTGAAAATTTCAGTTCTGATATTTTCTAATAACAATATAACCATAGACCTAACTCACATACCTGGCTGAAATTAGAACTTCATGTGAGCTGTGGGGGTAGAAAAGCGCTGAGGTACATAAATTGGATAATTATATAGTTTTAAATTTTATAATATCAGTAATCAGCATAATCAGAAGCAAAATATCTGTATTAAAAGAAAGTTGAATTTTTCACCTGAAATAAAATTATCAAATTATGTTTCCTTGCCTATATTTTCCATTTCTCCATCTTCATTTATTTCTTCTAACTTCAAACATTTCAATCCTCACCAGACTTACCAATGACCCCCTATATCCCTTAATTTTTCCATCTCCTTTCATTTGGTTTAGGGAGCACATGCTCCCAAAAGAATAGCTGAATATCTTGTCCGGCTTGAGCACAACTTCCTTATAATTTTCCCTTTCTCTTTATCATCCTCTTAGTAAAATGTCAAACAATTGATATTTTTAAATTAAAAAAATGTATTATAAATAATTTATATGCCACAAAATCCAGGCTTTTTTATGATACACGTTGGTTTTTTAGCATATTTGAAGAGTTATATAAGCATCACCAAAATCTAATTTTAGAATATTTCCACCACCCCTAAAACAGACCCTCTACTCATTAGCAGTCATTTCCTATTCCTTTCATGCATTAGGTTCTGATAATCATATATAATTTCTGTTTCTATGTAATTGTGTGTTTTGGACATACATAAATGGCATCACAAACGACACACAGCCTCATGTGACTGGCTTCCCTCACTTAGCATAATGTTTGCAAAATTTGTTTTCATTGGGGCACATATCAGTACTTCATGCCTTTTTTGGTCCAAATATCCATTGTACATGTTATTGACCAATTCATCAGACATTTGAGTTGTTTCTACTTTTAGCCTTTAGCAACAATATCACTATGAACATTTGTGTACAAGTGTTTATGGGGTAAAATATTTTAATTTCTCTGTGGTACATTCCTAAGAGTGAAACTGCTAGGCCACATGGAAAATATATAATATTTTCAGAAACCCCCAAAATGTTTGGCCTAGTGGCTATAACATTTTATATCCCAACTTGCAATTCATGAGGGTTTAAATTTCTCTACATCCACCATAACACTGATTCGTTTCTTGTTCGCATTTTAGCTTAAGTCTTCACAACAGTTGTGAAGCAGTGTCACCACTGGGGTTTTCACTTGAATTTCTCTGGTGACTTGTCTTATTACTGATCATAGGAGAAAAGTATTGAATCTTTGATGATTAAGCCTAATGTTAGTTCTGGATTGTTTTGGTTTTGTTTTCATATGTGCATGCTCTTTATCAGGTTGAGAAAGTTCACTTCTGTTTCTACATTATCGACCGTTTTAGATTTTGCCAAATGCCTTTCTTTCTGTATCTGTTGACATGATCATGTGATTTTATTTATTCTGTTTATATTGGTTATTTTTTAGGTGGTGAATCAATCTTGAATCCTGATAAATCCCACTTGGTCATACTGTATAATCTTTTACAGATGTTGCTGTATTTGGGTTGATAGCATTTTGGTGATTTCTTTCAGCAATACTCAAATGCAATACTAGCCTTTAGTTTTCTTGGTAAAAATCATAGTATCAAGGTAATACTGACTTCACAGAATGAGTTTGAAAGTACTCCCTGACGTTTCTTGGGGGTGGTATTTGCACATGACATTGTTAATTCTTATTTAAAACATGGTAAAATTCACTAATTGAAACCATATATGCTTGAGCTTTGTGGAAAGTTAAAAAAATTCTCTCCACAGGTAAAAATTCTCTTTAACTTGTTATACATCTATTCAGATTTTTGTTTTCTTTTTGAGTCAGTTTCAATAGCTTGTGTCTTTCTAGGGATTTGTCTATTTTATTCAGGTCAGCAGTCCCCAACTTTGATGGCATCAGGGACTGGTCTTGTGAAAAATAATTTTTCCATGGACTGGGAGAGAGAGGGTGGTTTCAGCATAGGAGCCTTTAAGGAGTTGTAAATACAGATGACTGGGAGAAGGAAGTGGCAACCCCCTCCCAAAAATCAATCTGCCATTGAAAACCCTATGAACAGCAGAGAAGCACTGACAATAGTGTTTCCCCTGTTGTACAGAGGGTCGCTATGAGTCGGATACCGACCCAACAGCACCTAACAACAACAACAACAACAACAACAACAACAACAACAACAAACACAGATGAAGGTTTGCTCCCTTGCTGTCCACTCACCCACTTCTGTGGGGACCCGTTCCTAACAGGCCATGGTACCATTCTGCAGCCCAGGGGTTGGGGACCCCTGATTTAGGTTATCTAGTTTGTTAGCATATATTATTCATAGTTTCTGGCCAATAGAACAATGACCCTCCAAAATATCCATATTGTAATCCACAGAATCTGTGAAAACCATGGCAAAGTGGAATTAAGGTAGCCAATAGAATTAAGGTTGCTAATCATTTGACTTTACTATAAGACCAGTATCTTGAATTATGAAGGTGGGCCCACTGTAATCACTAAGGTCCTTAAATGTGCAAGAAGAAGGAAGAAGAGGACCAAGTGAGGTGATGTGAGAATCTAATTAAGGTTGTTAATCAGTTGACCTTAAAACAGGAAGAATATCTTGGATTATCCATTATCCAGTATAACATGAAAGGACTTTTTGGATGGGCAGTTTTAGAAAAGGTATCATACTGATATCAAGGAGAACTCCACCAGGTGTTGCTGGTGAAGGAGGAATAAGATCACAAGCAAAGAGATATGGACACCTCTAGAAGCTAAAGAGAGCAAGGAGACTGATACATCATGGACTCTGAGAGAGCAATGCAGCCTGGAACATGCCTCAATTTTTTTTTCAGTATTGAGGGGTTGAATCTAGGGCCTCACACATGCTAGGCAAGTACGCTACCACTGAGCTGCAAACCCAGACTGGTTTTTAATTTTGAGACAGGATTTTGGTAAATTGCACAGGCTGCCTCATGCCTTGAACTCTTGATAGTCCTACCTCAGCCTCCAAACTCATTGGAATTACAGGTGTGTGTGTGGTGCCTGACTGATTTCTTCAAATAGTATTGTCTTTCAGTTTCTTCTTTCTCTGTAAGAGTCTCATTGTGTGTATCTAGGAACACTTAAAAGTGTCTCCTTTCATAGGTTTCTGGTGCTCCATTAGATTTTCTTTTCTGTTCCTCAGAATGGATAATCTCAGTTCACCTACATTTTAAGTTTTCATATTATATCTTTTGTCAGGTCAAATCTGCTACTGGACCCCTTACTAATTTTTTTTCATTTTAGTTATTATGCTTTTAGAATTTCTACTTAACTTGTATTTTGAAAGTTTTATCTCTTTTTTACATTCCCTGTTTTGTGGCACAGTATCCTCATACTTTAGTTTATTAGACAGGATTCCCTTGAGTTTGGCAAATATATTTATAATAGCTAATCTGAGGCCTTTGTCTAAAGAACCCATAATCTGATCTTCCTCAGGGACATTTTCTTTTGACAATCTTTATGAACTTGTATATAAGCCATACTTTTCTGTTCCTTTGTATATGACTTCTTTTGTTCTTTGAAGATGGACAATTTCAGAAATCCAATCTTCCATGTCTACAGTTTGCTGTTGCCTTTTGCTTAAACTGGACTACCCACTGCATGCTTTGTCATGTGTAGCCACCAAAATCCTTGCTTAGTTATCACATAAGCAGCAAATGATCAGATGCAAATTTCCTTAAGTCCTTTGGACCAATATATTTCTCAGCCTTTGAAGAAGAACTTTTTGCATGTGTTGGAGGCATGTCTTCAAAACTCCAGCAGGTTAAAATTCTTTCTTAGCCTTTATTTCTTGTTTGTGCTGAGACCCAGGATTAGCCAGAGGTGAGAAATTAAGGCTTGCATTCCTTTCTGAGCATGGTCATAGCACTTCACTAACTATGGACTTTTAGATTCCAAGGAATATGATATAGGTTTTCATATCTCCTATTCTCATTCCTCAGAATTGTTCTTCTAAGTTTCCAGTCAGCCTGTTTGGCCCAACTGGTACCACTACCTCAGACAACTGTAGAACTATGTTAAAAGTTGTAGCAGTTGTTTGGGATTTTTTTTTTTCTTTGTTTTTCCCCAACAACCAGCTTTTGACAAGGCTTTCCTTATTGAGCTCTGAATCAGGTCAAATAAGACAGGTTTATGTTTGGGGCTTTTCCAGGGATGGAGCTTTTGATGGACCCCAAATGTGTCTTCTCTCAACAGTAGTTTGTACAGGCTGGTAGTTTCTATAGCTATTGTGTTCAGGAAACTAATGGCTGTCATACTACTGTGGAGGAAGGAAAAGGGGGATGAATATGGACAGGGTAAGAAATGTCAGGGAACTGTTTTTACTGAAACTCAGGATGTTTCTCTAATAAATACTCCCAGGATTGTTGCAGAACTTTTTAAAGTTTACGTTGTAGGGGATTTTGCCAGTATTCTCATTTTTTTTTTTTTGAGTGTCAGAGCATATTTATTCGGAAGTCCTTATTTTGTCATACTAGAAGTTCTTCTCTCATGATGATATTTTAAAATCCATTATCAATGGCTTCCTTTAGTCCTCATCATTCATGACTATAAAACTTCTCCTTTGGCCCTTGTTTCTTTGTATTTACAGCATCAGTGATCTTCCTAATCCTTGGCTTTAGTTACTATTATGGATTGAATTTGGGATAAGGACATGGCAATCCACTCCTAACTGCTTGTTAGGAGAAGGACCTATATACTCAGTGGTTACAAGGCAAGCAATGGGGCTGGCACAGTTATTTGACAAAGTAAGAATATGTGCCCAGAGAGCGTGGGATAGGCTACCAAAAGAAGGGGTGACACCAAGTTTAGTGTCTCTCAGACAGAGAGGTTCATGGACTTTGTTGACAGGGTCAGTAAGAGTCTGGAGCATAAGGTTATTCATGAAGGTGCAAAAGCAGAACTGTTTAAGCACCTGGTGTGGGATGGCATGTCCAGTGACTGCAGGCAATCTCGAAACAATCAGTCTTTGAAAACCCTATAAGGGTCCCTATGAGTCCAATAAGACTTGATGGCACCTAACAATAACAACAACATGGATTGAACTGGCCTCTCCCACGGTCCATTCATATGTTGAGACTCAATGTAAATAAATACACAGATAGGGCCTATAAGGATGTATTTGAGGTTAAATGCAGTATAAGCTCTGATTTAATAGAACTGGTGTTCTGATAAGCAGAGACAACAAAGAATACATGTCCTCTCTCTCTCTACTTCTTCTCCCTTTTCCACCCCTTCTCCTTTTCCCCAACACTTACCTCACACCCCTCACCATATGCATGAACCAAGGAAAGGCCATGTAAACACACAGAAAATGAAGAAGAGAGCCCTCACCAGACACTGACCAAGCTGGTTCCCTGATCTCTAACCTGTAGCCTCCAGAACTATGAGAAACTTAACTTTTCTGTTACTAAGGTCACTCAATCTATAATACCATGTTATGGCAGCCCAATCTGAAACACACAGCTATTATCTCTTAAATTCATTTTTCAATGCATAAGTTAACTTGTGAATTATCTGCAAACAGTTTTAATTTCTTGCTGTGTATTATTTCGTTGATGTCTTCCTGGCCTCATAATCCCAACATAGTCTATCTAGAATTCATAACTGTAAATCAACAACTCCTCCTGCTTTTCGTAGTTTGACTAATGATTCATACTACCAGGTACCCAGGTGCAAACTCTAGTAATCCTTATTTTAAAAAATTTGTTTGCAATATTTATAAACCAAGGATTAAAAGGTATATGGCATTTTCTTTATTAATGAATTATTTGTGAATAAAATTATTTTAGCTCTCTCATATCTGTGGTTATAGATATAAAACAGCATATGAAGTGTTTGTAAGCCATCTTACTATGTCAATATTCCTCTATTTTCTTAAGACCCAGTAGCGTCAGGCTTACAAAAAAAAAAGCCTCATGCTTTGTAAATACAAGGCAACTATTACAGCCACTGATATTGCAAGGAATTTGCACATGACTTTAAGTCTGTATCTACTGCACCTCTAAAAAGAACCAACAATAGAATAGACATTTGGCAAAAGAAAAATAAGTCACATAAATTCTTGGATGTTACATAAGTCAATATATAATTCATTCATTGATTTTTTCACTTTTTAATTCAGTGTTGTAAAACAAAATAAGACCAAATTGCTGATATTTCATAATGTTCATGGTCTATGTCTTTGTGAGTACACACTGCCCCTACGTTGAATTCTAAGGTAGAATCCATATAACTACATGATAATTGCCAAAAGAGATAACAGTTTTGCCTGTATTACAAGTTATATACAATTCTGTCATGGGTAATCCCATTTTTGATAACCAGATAACATATCAAGAAAATATCCCTTGTGAAATTTACAGCTCAGAAATTGGCCCAAGTGCGCAATGAGACAGTGACAGAAACTCTCTCAGAATCCTTAACCCTGCGCAAGCCAAATTGTGACCTCACACGCTGAAATGATCCCCACAGACCATCAAGGAGTCAAACCAAAGCACAGAGAGTATCTCATTCACTTGAATTTTTGAAGTGTTTCTGAAAGGCTAAAATATTTATTGAAATGAGAAGCATTTGTGTTTAATATTAATTGATTAAAATATGTACTTTGAACATGTTAAGTAAAGGTACAAATCAAGCTTATAAAGACATCAGGCACAATGTAACATCTTCCAAGCTAAACTAACCCCATATGTCTGTCAGCTTGTCATGTTATAAGGGCTTGATTATTGCCATGATGCTAAAAGCCACTGCAAAAATGGAAGGACATGGCAGCCTACTCCAGAAGCAATCTCAAAACAATCAGCAATTGAAAACCCTATGAATAACCGAGAAACACTGACACAGTACAGGGCATTGCACAGTGCCAGAGAGTGTTTCATTCTGTTATAGGTAGAATCACTTTGAGTTGAATCCCACTCATTGACATCTAACAACAACAACAACAATGCCACCAGTATCTCAGATAACAGCAATGCCAACAATGGTGGGTAGGTTTTAATTGAGCATCAGGACTAAGACAGACTAGGGAGAAGGACCTGGCAGCACACTCCCAAAACAAATAGCCATTGAAAACCCTATGAATAGCAAAGAAGCACTATCAAATGAAAAATGACCCTCAGGCTGGAAGACATTCAAAAGATGAGTGGGGAAGAGTTGTTCCTTAAAGAAGAGTCAACCTTAATGATGGGAATATTGTAAAGCCCCTAGGACCTCTATTTGCTGATGTGGCATGACTCAAAATGAGAAGAAACATAATGGCTGCAACAATGGGCTCAAATATAAAAGAGATCAAATGTATGGGATGGTGTAGGGTGGTGTTTCATTCTGTTACACATACGGTCACAATGAGTGGGACCAACTAGACAGCACCTAATAATAAACTAACCTAAAGCTATAATTAATAATTGTCAGAAGAAAATACTTGTTTTTGACTCAAAAAATACTTCAAAGCTTACATAACTCTAAAGTCTGCTTCCAGACTACTTATGTAGGTTGTTTTGTCTTTTGGGTTTTACCATAGACCAGCCTATAACTTACTAGATCAGAAAACAGACCCTGTTCTTTGCCTGAAGATAATGTCTTTTGCTTTCCATAGTTTTCTGCTCTATCAAAACATCTCTACTACATGCAGCTGCACTTCAGGCTAAATGCCTTGATGCTTTCACTTCTTTATGGCACACTTATATATTGCTCCTGTCAGTCTCCATAAAACACCCTGATGGCACTCTAATTTAACAAAAGGTGTCCCTAGTATCCAACTTCAATTATTTCAACTTTTCTCCAAACCTTATCTCTTATTAATTCCCAATGAAGAGGTCTCTGGTTTATCAGACCTTTTACAACCTACCACCTCCCAAGAATTAAGAAATAATTTTTTAAAGTAATAGAAATAGGCCCACAGCTACCAGGACCTTAATATTATTTGTATCTATTCCTTGACATATTAGAAAAGAAAACAAACAAGCTAAAAAGAGTGTGTAAGCATATTTCTAAAAAATTCTACCTTTCCATGGTATGAGGGAAAACTCTCATTAGTCCTCCAATGTATCTTATATTCATTATTTTTAGTGCAGTGAGAAGAAATCGTGTATATGACAGAGAGGTAGACACAGTAATAGAAAAAGCATCAACAAAACTGGGCACCATGGTATATCCCTGTAAACTCAGCAATTCAAAAGACTGAGGCAGAAGGATGGCAAGTTCAATCCAAAGGCAGCCTGCACAACTTGGTGATATACTGTCACAAAATATAAAATAAAAAGGAGAGCCAGGCACAGTGATGCATGCCTGTAATCTCAACAACTTGGGATGCAGAGACAGGAGGATCACAAGTTCAAGACCAGAGGCAGTCTGTGTAATTTAGTGAGACCCTGTCTCAGAGAGTAAATAAATAAATAAATAAATAAATAAATAAATAAAGTAAAAAAAAAAAATTTTTTAAATGGGCTAGGGGTGCAGCTCAGTAGTCCAGCATGTGGGTCCAATCCCCAGTACCACAAATAAATAAATAAATAAATAAATAAATAAATAAATAAATAAGAGACAGGCTGGGGGTACAGCTTGGTGGTAAAGCACTTGGCTAGCATATATAAGGCTCTAGGTTCAATTCCCCATACTGGAGAGAGAAAAAGAAAAGAACAGAACAGAAAAGAAAAGAAAAGGAACGGGATGGGACCAGTAATAGTCCTGTAGTCATTTGGGGTCAGTTTTAAACTAGACTAAAAATGATATTTCAAGATACACACTTATTTCTTAGCTCTTCTCTTGCCTTTATATGTAAGTCACCTTTAGCTTTGGTCTCAAATCAGAGAGTGTATACACTGTAGTACTTCTACAAGTGGGACTTGACCTTCTTTTCTACAGTATAAAAGACACACACTCTTCAAGAGAGTCTACCATTGTTCATAGCTTTAAATGTAAAACAGTATGTCACCTCTATCTCCACGTTTTGTTATTTTGAAATATGTATGTATACATACATATATGTGTGTATAATGTTACATATGTACATATATATACTTATAAAACCAATACTGTAAAATATATTTCATACTATAAGAAAAATAAAAGTGAATTGTAAACATTTTATAAGGTCATTAACTATCCATCAAAACATTTTATACTATCATAGTATTGTATCCACAGAAATTAATTTATTTAGGAAATCCCATATTCCTGGAATTTAACTTATCTGAAGAACCAGTTCAAGTCTAATATCTTTCACATAATTTTGCTAATGATTCCTTTCTACAATGATCTATTGTCCACTCACTCAAAATCATTCATCAAAAACTTTCAGCATTGTAATTTACCTGGATATGGCATGAGGATATATGTTGCCTTATATATTACTACAACTCTAGAACCTGCCAGTGTTTTCTACATATTAAATATTCAATAAAGTTATTAATAATAGAGATATGTAAATATCCTCTACTTTTCTAATGGCAAAGTCACAGCTGAAATGAAGCTAAACATTCTATTTTTCAGGAGGAAAAATGACAGTTCTGTATACTTTAGTTTCAGTGCTGTTGTTTATATTCTTCCTTCTATTTTTTTTCTGTTATCATTTAAGAAATCCATTTACTTTCAATGTGTGTTCAGCTGCTGAAATCGCTCTCCATTATGGAGCAGCATTTGATTCTCTGCGTGCCTATGTGCTATGGGTTTTGGTGTGGGAGTTCTATTACAGGTGTTATTGATTTGGGCTGTCTACCTCTCTCTGAGCTGAAGTCTACATGTGCCATCTAACCGTCTCATGATGAGGATATCACACACCCAGCAGTTTGCCTGTGTTTTACTTCACAGAAAAACAAATATGAGGGTGGAAATCTTGCTGCTAGAAAAAAATAACCTTAAAGACTATTTTTTGAAATGTATATGTTTTTGATATTTGTGTGTGTGTGTGTGTGTGTGTGTGTGTGTGTGTGTGTGTGTGTGTAGACAGAAACACACATTCAAATGAATGGGAAAACTGTGAAAATTTATCTTGTCTTCATAGACCACACTTGCAATATTTGATCTAAAGTGTTGTAGGAGATAAAGATGTACATGTACAGGTACAGTAGATAGTTGAGAAGTTACTGATTTCTTTGTGAAAATTTCCAAGGAGTAGGATAATTTTACTACAGATGCTTTTAAATAAATCTTTGTTTCACTAACTATATTTACAAAAAAGAATATTTTTAATGTTAGGTGTGTTTTATTTTCTTAATAAACTCACCCAATGATCTTATTTATTTATTTATTTATTTATTTATTTATTTTAATGGTACTTGGAGCCTGCAGCCGTATCCCCGTGGCATCCAATCCCGTCAGATCTCGGAAGCTAAGCAGGGTCACGCCTGGTTAATACTTGGATGGAAGAGTGCCTGGGAATACCAGGTGCTGTAGGCTTGGGAGGCAGACCCGGCAACCTACTCCCAAAAGTCAACCTGCCATTGAAAACCCTATGAACACCAGAGAAGCACTGACAATAGTGTTTCACCTGTTGTACATAGGGTCACTATGAGTAGGATACCAACTCAAGGGCACCTAATGACAAGAACACCATAGTAGGAAAGGGCTGGGGTTTAGCTCAGTTGGCAGAGTGCTGCTCTGCATGCTCTGAGGCCGTCAGTTTGATCCCAGCACTGTAAAAATGGAAGAAGGATTTGGCAATCCACTCCCTAAGTAATCCCAAAACAATCATCCATCAAAAATCCTATAAAGGTCTCTGTGAGTTGGATCAGACTCAACAGCACCTAGCATCAACAATGTAGTAGGAAAAGGAAGAAAGATACACACCATGTTAGGAAGCTTGAGTCAATATTTAAAAATTCAAAGTAGAAACAAGTTTTTAACAATGTTACACTGTGTCCAAATAAATCCATTTCTCTCTTCATTCAACAAATTTGTACTAAGTACTTACTTATACCACTTTCTGTATCAGACATTATGGACATTACAATGAACAAAAGATTGTTAGGAACTAGTATACTTAACCCTGGGCCTATGTGTATATGAGGGTGTGTGTGTGTGTGTGTGTGTGTGTGTGTGTGTGTGTGTATGATTAACTTACAAATGATCTTTGGCAAAGTTCGATTTGGCTTCCCCTTTTTAATTAGTACATGCAAAACTTACCTCTCTACATTGTCACATAAAAGAGATACCTACAAATCCATAAGCTAAGTAAATTTATTTTTGGATTAAGCATATTTTTCATTAAAACTCTTTCCCTTATATAATTGAGATATCAGTCTGATCACTCTACTTTCTAAAAAATATGAATCCCCCCCACCATGAATTTATGAAAACACCATCCTGTGTGACCATAAAAATTAAAGTCAGTGTGGAGCAGTGACAGAGAGAAGGCACAACTGATAGTATATGAGACCACAGTTCTACCACCATTAGAAAACAATATTTTTAGTTGAACAATGACTCTGTTTATTCCCACTATGCCTGTGGATACAAATATAATGCTTTCTAAAAATAATATGAGCCTGCAGCTGTAGCCCTGTAGCATCCGATCCCATCAGATCTCGGAAGCTAAGCAGGGTCAGGCCTGGTTAGTACTTGGATGGGAGACCACCTGGAAACACCAGAAGCTGTAGGCTTGGGAGAAGGACCTGGCAAGCCCCTCCCAAAAATCAATCTGCCATTGAAAACCCTATGAACAGCAGAGAAGCACTGACAATAGTGTTTCACCTGTTGTATAGAGGGTCGCTATGAGTCGGATACCGACTCAATGGCACCTAACAACAACAACAACAAAAATAATATTACTCTTCCAAGAACTTCCAATCCTGAATTTAAAAGATCTCTGGCAAGGGTGGGAATTGGGTAAAAAAGGTCTACTCTGATATCCTAGAGAAATGTGAAGGCTAGACAGTACAATGCCAGTTTGGATTTTAACCCAGCATCTGCAGGAAGTTATATTTTCAGTAGAAAAGTAATGTTTACTGAAAATGACTGACTCATCATGCAGTGTTCTGGAGGAGTACATTATTTGTGCCCAAACAAAATAAAGAACAACTGTCAAAATTCCAAAGTAATGAATAAACATGTGTGCATTTGAGGAATAAATAAGTGATTTGAATTAACAAAAGAAATCATGCCCCTTAAGAGGTAAATTTTATAGTTAGTCCCTCTTTTCAAGGAGAAGACATATCTGTCTGTCCTCTTTGTTTATTTTGAAGAGTTTTCTGCCTTTGTTAGAGTAAAGATTGCCTACTAGTAAATGGTAATATGCTTATAACTTTTTTTTTCTTTTTTTTTTTTCTTTTTTTTTTTTTTTGGTGGTGGTGGTTGGTGGTGGTGGAACCCAGGGCTTCATGTATGCTTTGCAAGTGTTCTGCCACTGAGCTACACCACTAGCCCATTTTTTACTCTTTATTTGAGCTAGGGTCTCACTAAGTTACACAGGCTACTTTGGCCTCAAGTTTGCCATCCTCCTGCTTCAGCCTCCCAGGTTGTTGGGATTACAGGAATGGGCCACCATACTGCCTGCTTGTTCTTTTAAGGTGCATATAAACTTAACTCTTTCCCTAAGGGTAGACAGAGAAGATGTAATAAAAATAATAAAATATCTGAGTGGATTTTTACTGATAAATGATTATTTTTAACAACAAAATTTCTTACACAACCCTGATTAGAGAACTATCATTGCTACTTGGAGAAAGTAAAGTAGGTAGCTATAATCTGTAAATTTTATTTCATTTTCCTAAAAACTATTATATGCATATTTCACAAACATATGGTCTTTCAAAGGATCTTTTTATGAAATTATTCAAGTTTTTGTGCAAGAGTCTCAAAGCACTAAGCACTTTAAAATATTAATGAAAAAGATGTATGACAGAAAGTTTTAAAAATTTATTATTTAAAAGTATCTTAAAAGCTATCTATCCAGACATCCATCATGCACAATTATTTGCACTTTTGTTATAGTATCTTTACCAAAAAGATATCTGTAATAGAATGAGACAGTAAGCTTTACTTACTAAAGAAAAAACTAAAATGAGGTCCAATTCAAATGAGAAACAAACATTTATCATATATTATAATAGAGATGTCAAGTGTGGAAATACAAACTCCAGCAATCACTCAGCATTTGCTTGCTCAAGAAGCAATACTACTCATCTAGAAGCTAAATCATTTCAGTTTTCTGAGCCTATCCCAACCATGACAGGGAATGCCTGTATGGGAGAAATATTCAGAAATAAAGCATTATTAAGGGCCATACTTTATAAGATTCAGTGACCACAGCATTTGTGGGAGGGCTCAGTGCCACATACCTTTTGAGGTAGCTGTTACCCTTTTTATTTCCTTGAACTAGAGATTTATACCTGTTTCTGATTTATTTCATTTTTCATTTTCCTTACACCTCTGTTCTTCCTAAGGTAGGGGCGCTTCAAGTATATTACACTTTTTTTTTTTTTTGGTGGTACTTCCAGTTGAACCCAGGACCTTGTGTTCTCACGCTTTACAAGTGCTGGACCACTGAGCTGCACCCCCAGCCCTTTTTTTTTTTTTTTTTTTTTTTTTTTTTTTTTTTACTTTTTGAGACAGGGTCTTGCTAAGTTAAGCAGACTACCTCTGGTCTGGAACATGCAATCCTCCTGCCTCCGCCCCCCAAGCCACTGGGATTACAGGCATTCGCCACAGTGCCTGGCTTCCAAGTATATTATACTTAACTAAGGCTTCAACACTACTCCTGTGTTGTTTTTGTTTAGATAATACATGCCTCACCAATAAAAAGTCAAAATTTTATCTGTTGTACTTCCAGGAATTGCCAAAGTTCTGCTATAAATTTTCAGATTGTCTAAAACATTTCGTCCCTCGGCTTACTGGCATGTTCCAAATACCTGGATGCTGTTTTTGGACTTTCCTGGCTATTGCATGATTGTTGTTGTTGTTGTTAGCTGCCATCGAGTGGGTATATGACTCATAGCAACCCTCATAGGGTTTTCAATGGCAGACTGTTTCGGGATTGCTTTGGGAGTGGATTGCCAGGTCCTTCTCCCATTTTTGCGGTGCTGGGAATTGAACTCGGGACCTCAGAGACTGCAGCACTCTACCAACTGAGCTAAATCCCAGCCCCATTGCATGATTAGTCTCCCCAATAAGGAGCCAGCACTGCAGTTGTTTCCACAGAATCCCATTTTCCTTCCGTTCTTCACTAGTCACTACTGCTGGGTCCCTAATCATATGGATTATGTTCCAGCCTGCCTGAGTTATGACACAGGCAAGGTTATTAAAGTTAAAAGTTTTTAAATCACATGTGGATTTTATGGACCTCATGCTGTCTATATAGACGAAAGTCATCAACCAACTGCTGTTCTGGGGGATTTTACTCCTGTACCACAAGTAAAGAGCATTAAGGCTGTTCAGCTTCCCTCATTCCTTCAGCTTAAAGCATTCAACAGCAGGCTGTTTTCTTTTTAATAAAACATAAGATAGAATGAATCATTCTAATTTAATAAAATGCAATTATTCTGGAATTTGTTTTAGTGACAACTACATCTAAATATTGATTGTGATAGTATTGGATATTAATTAATAAGCAATTTCAGCAAAATGTGCCAACAAAAAAGAGAACATTTCTTTCATAATACAGAGAAACTTCAAAATATGTCTTTGGAGAAGCAACACAGATCATTTCAGACCTCTGAATGTTTATTTAATTGGTCATTTATGCCAATGTCCACATCATGTAAATTGCCCCAAACACTATCCACATATTCTCTGGAGACTTAAAGATGAAAAAAAGTTTAGGTAATTGCTCTTTAAAAAAAGTTTGTAGATTTATAAAATCGTCTTTCTACCAATGGGTAAAGTATACTTGGCATATTTGAAAATGTTGCTGGATTCAAAATAAATTTTTAAATGCAGGTTTTTCTTGTGATAAATTTTAGGTAGCATTTACATAGCTGGTTATAAAATATACTTTCAATTTTTTGAAGTTAGCACTTATGTTTATGAACTAAGAGTCTTTGGAGTTTTCCTTATTTCCTTTTCATATGTAGGTTCCATCCCTCATATTTAACTAAAACAAAACTATTTTATCATTCTAATATAAAATTAGATGATTACCTGAAATAAAGAATAAATCTAGCTTCATGTTCCTTTTGTTTCTAATACGTTTTAATTGATTTTCAAAATTACTTTCTGGTGATTCAAAGATCTTATTTAGAAGCTAGGGTTGAAATGAAGATAATATTGATAGTGGATTATAAAATAATGCATTTTTATAGTGTTTAGGGCCTAAATCTAATAATCATTTTCTTCTTTTTAGCCCAAATTTTATTCAAGCATCTTCTCCATCCTTGGCTCCAAGGGATGGATTCTAAGTGCTCTGGGCTAAACAATGCATTACATCAATATGGCAATGCTATTAATCTGGCCCAGTCTGATTAAAGAGAAGATTGACATCTCATGGTCAGGGATTAGGTTATTCATTCCTCATTCAGTATGAACACAGCCTCACACAAGCCCAGGTCTTGCTTTCAGCAACCACAATGTGATATCAATCTTACAACTACAATGGAAATCAATGTAAAGAGACAATTAATATACCAAAGACGACAGAGTAGTGAGGGAGAGAACATTGATAATATGCTTCAATCAACAGTCAGTTCTTGCTGGGTGCCATGGCACATGCCTGAAATCCCAGAACTCAGCAGGCTGAGGCTGGATGATCACTAGTTTGAGGTCTGCCTAAGATACACACTGGGTTCCAGGACAGTTTTAACTACCCAGTTGAGTTCAAGGCCAGCTTAGGCTACATCAAGAGACCATGTCTAAAAAAAACAGCACCAAAAAAATAAATAAATAAAAAATAAACCTCTCAATTCTTAAATACTTAAAAATTCTGGAGATAAGAAATATCCTTATTGCTTAGTGCCAGTTTTTCACAATATCCATTATGTACAGCTCACGGCATCCTAAGTGATTCAATATACTAAAAGAATAATTCATTTGAGAATTCAAAAAAATGTATTTCAGATACTGATCTCTCTCTTGTGGTATAGTACTCCATGGAAGTACAAATAACTTCTGAGGTCTTAATTTCAAAAAAGGTCAGTTTTAGCTGGGCGTGGTGGGACGCGCCGGTAATCCCATTGGCTTGGGAGGCGGAGCCAAGAGGATCACAAGTTCAAGACCAGAGGAAGTCTGCGTAACTTAGCAAGACCCTGTCTCAGAAAGGAAAAAAAAAAAAAAAAAAGGGCTGGGGTGCAGCTCAGGGTTCCAGCACTTGCAAAGCATGCAAGAGCGAGGCCCTGGGATCAAACCCCAGTACCACAAAAAAAAAAAAAAAAAAGTCAGTTTTGAGATTTACCATACAAATTGTTCTTGTTGTTAGGTGCCCTAGAGTCATTTCCAACTCTTAACAACCCTCATAGAGTTTTTAATGGCTGATTGTTTGGGGATTGCCTTGGGAGTCCACTGCCACATCCTTCTCCTGTTTTTGCAGTGCTGGGAATCGAACCCCGGGCCTCAGAGACTGCAGAGCAGGATGCTACCAATTGAGCTGAATCCTAGCCCCACCATACAAATAAGAAACTGTAAAGGTGCTTCTAAAGATCAATGGCTATATTCACAAAGCAATAATACATTAATGACGTAGTGAATAAAATGTTTAGGCAAAACAAATCTCATTATTGATAAAGGTAGAAAAATATTTAAAAATGGAATTAAGCATAACTGCATTGGTCATATTTAATGAATAAGGGAAAAGGTTTCCTACCCAGATATGTTGTTGTTATTAGATGCTGTTGAGTCTGGTCCAACTCATAGTGACTCTATGTACAACAGAATGAAACACTCTCCAACACTATGCCATGCCCAACACTATTGCCGGTGCTTCTCTGCTATTCATAGGGTTTTCAATGATAGATTTTTTTCAGCAGTAGTTTGCGAGGTCCTTCTCCCTAGCCTGCAGCACCTGGTTCTCCCAGGTGATCTCCCATCCAAAGACTAACCAGGATGAGAAGCCAGGGTGCTATGAGGGCAGACTACCCACATATATTATAATTACAATATCTAGTTAAGATGTTATAAAATGTTAACCTTAAAAATGTTGCCTTCCTTCTCAAATATCCTAGAGAATTAATGGAAAAAGTAAAATTAAAAGAAACTATGTTTTTCTAGTTAAGAAAACAATGCACTCTAGCATTCTGTCTTGTAAAGTCGTCTATATTATCTCCAAGTGTAAACTTCAGGCCTAAACTGCTAACATATTAGAGTAAGCACAGATTTTGGAGTTAGAGATATATGTTCAATTTAGGCAAGTTCTTAACCTCTCTTACTTTCTATATTCATGTGCAAAAGGAGAATAACAATATATTTTCAATGGAATTGTCCACAGATTAAATGGCATTTAACACTAGAGGTGACAAAATATTTTTTCTGTCTAATTCAAATTTCCAATGACAGCATATTTTCTCTTAAAAATATATAGAATACATCAACACATGCGCACACACACACACACACACACACATAGCACCACATACCTGCATGTTACATTTCTTATGTACACATACTCTATATACGTCTCTCACTGGTTAAATAAACAAAAATGGAGCAATAATGTAAACTCTGGGTTCTAGCCTCTGCCACCTAAATTTTTTTCACAATTATGACTTACCATACATACATTTCATTTTCATGTTCTCCTCCTCTATTACATTTTCATGAATTCCATCTGCCACACCATCCCTCCACACCAATGGTCCCCCACCTGTATGTCTTGTTTGTATATATATCTATCAATATATACACACCCCTATTGTGCCTTACCAGCAACATTATGTGATATTTCCTTTCCTCTCTCCCATTTCCTTTCTTCTTGCCCCTCTCTCTTTTTTTATTCCATTGTCATTCCCTACATAGGCCCCTTCTACTTTCATGACGTATATGTTTTGATATTGACTATATATTGAAGACTAGCCATTTACTTTTGGTATTCCCTCTTCATAGCATACTTTCTATTTCTGTATTACTTTAGAAAATAAAATTCCAAAGAGAATCCTAGGCTAGCCAATCCCATTTCTTACTTCTCCAAATTACTGCACTCTCTGTGGCATCTATGATTATTTGCATTGCTAATTTTATTCTCTATAAAACAAAAAGTAATTTTCTGTACAGTGACCATGAAGAATTCTGACTTGTATGTATTACTCTCAGTAATTCATAAAAATCACACACACACACACACACACACACACACACACACACACACACACACATATATATGATGCCCCCATATAAATTTTACATAAATCATGAACCATATTTTATGCATTGGAATTCTCATAATTCCTAGTCATTTATCTTGCTTGAATTATTAATATTGTGGATCATGTTGTGGATCACAATAATTAGTTTTATATGATTAAGATTACTAAACTTTCACCAGATAATTTTTAAAAATTATCGTTCAAACAAACGACTCAATCATTAAAGATGTTCACATGATGAAACTGGTAGTATATCTAGGTCAATACTCAATTTTTTTTTTTATGAATTGGTTTACAAAGAACCAAATCTTCTAGGTAGAAATTCTACCAAAACATACAGCAGGCAGCATATTTCTCCTAAGTCCCTTGAGAGATGAGCTCATCACCTCCCAGCCAATTCCTGAGAAGTCATGTAGGATCTAGAATGGAGACTACAGAAGTAGGAAAGGTTTTTTTCTCACTGGAAAATTCATTGGCCCATATATAAATAGAACCAGAAATTCTTGCTTGGCACACCGTCCAAAAGTAAAAAGCAACCATACTACCAGAAAAAAATTATTAACCCAAACTGCATTGTTGTACAAATGCTCTTTATCTTCTGCTTAGTTTCATATTTTCTCCATAGTCCTGTGCAAAGCAATAATTATAGGCATAAATTATGCCAATTCAATTTAGTTAATTTACCATGTTCGTGTGTGTGTGTGTGTGTGTGTGTGTGTGTGTGTGTGTGTGTTTTTCCCAAGCAGGTTCCTATGAAATGAACCAACAATCAACCCCTCTGTAACTGATTATTTCTCTGATTTAACACACACACCAAACTGAAGAATTTGCTTTGCTCCTTCATTTTTTACCTTTGCAAACATTAATAGACATCAATTTCATCAAATACCAATGAAAATATGATATATTATCAGACTTGGTTAGGGTAACAACACTTAGAAAATGGGTATATTTCTTTTGCAGAGTGTTGTCCAATGTACCTGGACTATTTCTAACCTGAAAAAGTAGCTTGTTGTTAGCCATATTATAATCCTTTGGATAATGTTGTTGTTGTTGTTGTCAGGTGCCATCGGGTTGTCTCCGACTCACAGTGACCCTTATAGGGTTTTCAATGGCTGATTATTTAGGGATTGCCTTGGGAGTGGATTGCCACACCCTTCTCCCATTTTTGCAGTGCTGGGAATCAAACCTGGGACCTCAGAGACTACAGAGTGGTGCTCTACCAACTGAGCTAAATCCTAGCCCATCTGGATAATACAGACAGATCTATTATCACATTTTTCATTGTCAGAGTCCCAACAACAGGACATTTTTTTCACAAACCCAATAATGAGATTATATGTGTCTTCATATAACCATTAGAATCTAGTAAAAAATAAATCTTTCTATGCTCAGTTTCCTTATCTGTGAAATGGGAGGAAAGTAATAATTATCTAATGTGCTGGGATGTTCTGTGGTTTAACTAATTAGAGGCTGTAAAACCTGATGAAGCGCCAAGTAGTAGTAGATATCTATCCAGCCTGCATTTACTGGCCAACTTGTACTCCAGCTGCTTAAACACAGCTGCTCTTAATAAGCAGGAGAAAATCAGCTAAAAGCATGTGAAGAACTGATTGGAGGAAATGACATGGAAGGAGTGTTTTACAACTCATGAATTTGTTAACCTTGTTTTAAAAATTTAGAAGTGATTTCACTGTGGAATGTTGCTGTCATTAAATATTCCAGAAAGGTGAAATTGTGGAGGATAAAAGCTGTGAAATTGATACAAAGAAAATCCTTTGAACTCCATGGACTGCATTAAAAGTGCTTTTGAACCAAAACTGACTTTTTTTTCACATTCTCTCCTTTGTTTTCTGATAAATCTCAAATGACATGTATAAGTGCAAGCAGAAATACTAAGTTATCTGTGGTGGGTTCTAACCGAGAAGCAAAGGGCTTCTGTGCATGTGGGCTGGGTTTTTATAGGATAGGGTCATACCAAGGAACAGAGAAGGTTGAACACAAGTAGACTGTGGGGGGACACAAGGACTATTATCCCTGCTGAAGATTAGCATTTTTGGCTCCACACATAGCTTAAGCCCATATTATGATACTTTACTTCTATTTTATATTACTGATTCCTAGGTTCTGTGTATAGGTCTTCATGCTTGAAACCTATCGATAAGCCAGCTTTAGAAGTAGTTTACTCTCCTGGGTTCCTGACTTTAGTTCAGCAAGGAAACATTCATCTACTTTATCCTGGGCTTATTAACCTACTTCATCCACCCCAATATCCCAACCCTATATTTCTTACTCCAGTTTGATGGCATGAATAAAATTTCCAAAAAACATTTTATTAAACAATTTGCTTTGGTTTTCTTATCCTTGAATATACCCCAATACTAGTTAATTCAGTCATGAGAGATCAACTATAGTATCTGGTTTCTTTTTTAAAAAATAAGGAATATTCTTTGCCTTCATTTCTAGTGCTAGTACTAAAAATAAAAATAATAGCTAAAAATTATTAATTTCTTACTCTGGATTAGAAACTTTTCAATTATTTATATACACTAGTTATTTAATCCAGACACCATCTCTCTAAGGTGATATCTATTGTTGTCTCCTTTCATAGATGAGGAAACTGAGGAGGTGAAAAATAAATAACCTGTCAAAGTTATGCAGCTACTAAAGCAGAGCTGAAACTGAAACCAGCAAATCTTCCCCCAGAGTCTGTGCTCTTGACCACTCCATTCCAGCTGCTGTGTGGCAATGGGCTTCCCACAGCTTCTGTCCTAGTTCTTACTGTAGATGTAACTAAGAATTTGCCATATACATCACTATGGGGCAGCATGAATATACACAGCTCTGTATAAAGCTATCAGTCTGCTATTGTTAGAACAGACATGACTGCCATTTTAGAATAGTGGCTTCTGAGGATACCATTCCAACTTATTTTCCTGAGTAAATAGTTAAGGTGATTTCCAATCATGGCATTCACTTTAAAAATGCAATCAATGTATTAATTCTGGAGAAGACACCACCATAGTGTATACAAGGATAGAGAAAACATTTTCCTAGATAACTGAGAAAAATAACAAACAAGAAACCTTATTTCCACAATGAAAAGCAAAGACTGATGATACTTTTCTATCATCTTAATGAATGGCATTCATATAAAATAACAAACAACAAAAAGATATGGCCCTATTATCTAAATATTCAAAGAAGTAAGAGTACTTTTTTAATTCCATCAAAAGAAAAAGCATTATTTTTGACAAATGACCAAAGTCATCTAGTCTACATTAACTATCACTGATCAACTGCCTGCATATGGTGATTACTAATGCAGGTTTTAAAGTGCTTCCAAGCAAAAATTACTTTTCATGTGAACCTCACAGGTCATCATCAGAAAATAAAACCTTGGATGATCTGCCATCCACTACCCATCAAGGATGAGAAGTGATATTTAGAAAACTATTGTGGAGCCATCCTTTCTTCTTGGTACATTAAATCTTGTTAGTGATCAATATCAGGTACTATAATATGAATTTGAACTACATCAGTTTTGCCCCTGTATTTCTTTTCAGTATCATAAACTATATATTTATAGCATGCTATATATATTTATAGCATGTGCTATATTTTTATAGCATGCTATATATATTTATAGCATGCTATCTTTTTCCTGATACCTAGCTCCAGCTTTCTGGAAGCTGGGAGCCAAATATTAATATTAATCACAAAAATTACCTATATGTTAATAACTTGCATTTTTATATCTGGAACAAATTTTCTAATTTAATTTATCTCTTACTTTTTCATTACAGATTACTTTTTTCAACTAGTATCAAAATTTTCTGAAATAAGTATGCTTTAAACATAAACAAAAAAATGTAAATTTCATCTTACCCTAAAAAATAATTCAATATATCTCTCTAGCCTACCAATTAATATTTTAAAAACTGGAACTATAACATACTTTTACTGGATATATTAATATAATCTTAAGAACAATTAAAAACAAATTTCTTCTTCTTTGTGACTTTGGCTCTTTATTTCCCTGTCTTTGAGAATCAAGTTATACTTGATAATGCAAATATCCAATCAATCATTATAAAAGCATTGAGCCACATTTCACCAGTGTGTTAAACCCCAAAGTAAATATGGCAATATTCGATGAGAATAAATGTAAAGGGAAGCAGTGGAGAGCACAAGTGAGAAGGGAGCCTTGATAAAATACTCTAGCGGGTCATTATAGGGGAGGAAAATGTTAATATTGACAATAATAGTACTAATAGCTTACTGTGAGCCAAACACTCATTTAATTGATAATAATGCCTTAGATGTCACCTCATAAAAATGCAAGACACATTTATTAGCTCTAGTCTTCCACCAGTGTGTTCTCTATAGTCCTTTCAACTTTGTAGCTGTAAGAAGCCCATGCATGTCACAGAGATTCTGCTCTCCACAAACTCCAAGTTTTGCAACCAAAATTTGGGAGGTATTATAAAATCCAGAAGGCAAAAGGAAATAGTATGTTCATAAGGTTGAGAAAAAAAGTTCCAGCACAATAACTTGAGAATGGAATTTCTCAGTCTTTAATTGATTGCATTGCCATCGGTAGATTTTTTTATTTTCCTTACAAGTGGAGTTCCACAAATGCACTCCCCAAACCTCACAGCAAGGGCAGTGCCTTTGTAACCCTGTGCTTACTGGAGTGCAGATTATAAAAATGCTAACACAAAACCATGATCTGCTATATTTTTTCCTAATTAAAAAATGGAGGGGAAGAAAGCCTGGGAACATTTTGTATATTAACCTAGTTATAGCTCTATTATAGTTCTCACTTATTTGAACTTTATCACAAAATGGCATATGCCAATAGAGATGCAATATCTAGCCCAATACATTCAAACAATAACAAGATGACTCATTGTGAAGGCATCATACTGGTGTGTATGTGTGTGTGTGTGTGTGTGTGTGTGTCTGATAACAGATGACTTTTATGGTACACTAACCTGAGAATGAAAAGCCTTATCAAAGCTCACTTCTTTTTATTTACTCAATATCCTGTTCTATTAAGTTGGATTAAACAAATAATTAATTATACATTTTCTAGGTTTTGTCATTTATATAAGATGGCAGCAAACTTTACAGATAACCATATAAGCAGCCCCATCTAAGAGAATAGCCTATGAAGTATGTAATAATTTTTCTGTCTCTCTTCTTTTTCATAGTATAGGACAGTGTAGAGAACACGTACTGGGAAGTATTGCAAATCAGTGTTGGAATTCTGGCTTAGAAAATTACAAGTACTGTGATCTTGAACATATAACATTCTGTAGCCTAAATTTTGAAGTCTATAAAATATATGGAAAACAATAGATATTTTATAGATTTTAGTGAAATTATTCTAAAAATTGATGTAGAAATGTTATCTCCACAAGTGGCATACTTCAAGTAGTAAAGAAATGTTGGTATTCATCAATCCCTTCCCCTGTCTCTAGATACACCAGATTTGTTCTTACAGAGCATTTAAATTCATTCAATATAGGAAACATTTTGTTGGTTTGTTGTTGTTGTTAGGTGCTGTTTAGTCCATATCTGACTCATAGTGACCCTCATAGGGTTTTCAACGGCTGTTTCGGGATTGCCTTGGGAGTGGATTGCCAGGCCCTTCTCCCATTTTTGCACTGCTGGGAATTGAACTCGGGACCTCAGAGACTGCAGTGCAGCGCTCTACCAACTGAGCTAAATACCACCCCCTTTTGTTGGTTTAGCATAAGATATATGTGTACTTGGAAATAATCTCTATCTTCGGGAAGTTTACAACTTAATTATTGTTGATAAGTGCTGTTCACTCATAGCGACCCTCATAGGGTTTTCAATGGCTGATTGTTTAATGGGAAACACAGGTCACAAAACATAATTAACCATAAAATGGAAATTTCTTGCTTCTCACATTTAGAGAAAATATCTTGGCCTTTTTTAGAAGTCTATATTCCTGGCTAGCCAGAGTATTCTTAAGATGGTAATGTTATTCACACTATTGTGCATATTTCTGGAAAGATGAAAGTTAAATAAGACAGAAGGCAAAAGTAGAGAGTAGAAATTTAAGCAAAATGACTTCACAATGTTCCAAAAGCATGATGAATGTCCACTTTACTCTTTGGAAATTACCAAAATCTGAGTTCATTTTCCCAACCAAGCAATGATGATAAGACATGACCAATGTAGGGAAGACTTAAACTTAGCTATTTTTTTATAATTTGCTTTCTTCTTTATGTTTGAAAAATTGTGTGATTAATGTTTTCTTTTTAATTATTCTATCATAAAACTTCCAAGAAAAGTATTTACTGTTAAATGTATTCTTTAATAAGTTGTTGTTTATAATTAATATCATAAGTATTTTTCTAAATTTCTATGGTCTTCAAAAATATCATTGGTAGCAGGTACATGATGTTCCATGCTATTGGTATACGATAATTTATTAAAGGTGTCTATGTATAATGCTTATTTCCATTTTGTACTACAATGAAGCTTATGTTGAAATGTTTTCTTAGCACAACTTAATGAAAATACAATATTAGGTCAAAGTACATGAATATTTTGTCCTCAACATACCAGAAAAACATCACCATTTACCTTTTCAAGTTCTATTATTTAATACAAATAATTTCACATATATTTTTAAATATTATACATAACACAAGAGGAAATAGTGGAAAATTATTACTATTTGTAATAAGAATAGAGGCATTTAAAACAACCTATTTTAAATGGGTATAAAAATATTCCAAGTGATATTTTTTTATCAAACTAGGACCGATCAAGATTTTGTCTTAAGTTATATGAAGTCCTTCCAGATGAGCAACTAAATAGGTGAGAATGCCATATCTTTTTCATCCTTAAAAATATATTATTCATCCACTTATTCTTGATTTTAAAAAACCTTCAGTAGGAATATCATAACCTAAAGATCCATGGTCTGAGATTTCTCATATAAATAACATCAACAACATTATCAAAGTCTAGAGTGTCTGTCAGTTTTTCTTGCTGTGGGGGCTTGTGTGTTGCTGTGATGCTGAAAGTTACACCACAAGTATTTCAGATACCAGCAGGGCCACCAATGTTGAAGAGATTTCAGCTGAGCTTCCAGACTAGGATAGACTAGGAAGAAGGACCCAACAGCCCATTCCCAAAAAAATTAGCCATTGAAAACCCAATAAATAGCAGAGAAGCACTGCCAAAGGTAGCAATGGAAAACAGGGTTCTCCCATCTAAGGCTAGAAGACATGTGAAGATGACTGGGGAAGAGTTGCCTCCTCAAAGGAGGGTCGACCTTAATGATGGGAATGGAGTAAACCCCTGGGACGTCCATTTCCTGATGTGGCATGACTCAAGATGAGGAGAAACACAGTGGTATAACAGTGGGCTCAAACACATACAAAAAAGATCGTGTGCATGTCACAGGGTCAAGTAGTATTTCATCCTGCTGTATATAGGGTCGCTATGAGTTGGACCCAACTCCATGGCAGCCAACAACTAAAGAGTGTTAACTATCATTTTTCATTCATTTTTGGGTTCATTTAATAATTGTGAGTTATCTTTCTCCTTGTTTTCTTTTTAGTCTTTCTTAAAATAATTGAAATTAACAATGAATACTCTGCTTGCTGAAAGTGAAGAGGATTTAAAACATTTACTGATGAAGATCAAAGATCATAACCTTCGATATGGGTTACGACTAAACATCAACAAAACAAAAATCCTTACGATTGGGTCAGCACTCAACTTCACAATAAATGGAGAAAAGATTGAGGTTGTCCAAGATTTTACTTTGCTTGGCTCTATAATCAACACCCACAGAAGCAGCAGTCAAGAAATCAAAAGACGCATTGCTCTAGGAAAAGCTGTGGCAAAAGATCTCTTTAGAGTATTGAAAAGCAAAGATGTCACATTGAAGATGAAGTTGTGTCTGACTCATGACATCGTACTTTCAGTGACATCATATGGTTGTGAAAGCTGGACATTGAACAAGAGAGACAGAAAAAGAATTGATGCTTTTGAATTGTGGTGCTGGAGACGTCTATTGAATATACCATGGACTACCAAAAGAACCAACAAATCTGTCCTACAAGAAGTGCAACCAGAGAGCTCCTTGGAAGCAAGAATGGCCAGACTGCATCTTACATATTTTGGACATGTAGTCAGGAGAGATCAATCTCTGGAGAAGGACATCATGTTTGGGAGAGTGGCAGGTCAACACAAAAGAGGAAAACCCTCCACCAGATGGATTGACACAGTGTCTGCAACAATGGGCTTAAACATAAATAAGATCATTTGCCTGGCACAGAATCGGCAAGTGTTTTGATCTGCTGTACATAGGGTCGCTATGAGTCTGGACTCAACTTGACAGCACCTAACAACAACAACAACAACAAATAAGGAAATAATCCCTAGGATGACAAAATTTTGTATACAATAAAATTCATAATATACCATTTCTTACGGAGTTCAAATTCCTCTCAAAAGACACAAAATTCTTATCCATTATGCCACCGGGGCCAGGATAAGACACAAAATTCTAAAATTGGATTCAATAGGCCTTATGGTATGCAGAGGGCAGATAGTTCTTCCTACATATCCATGTTTCAGTTAATTTTTTCAAAAAAAGATAAAAATCATTAAAACTATTGAGCACCTATTAATATATGTAAGCCATTATATTATGTGAATATATACATGTATATGAAATGTATAATTACACTTAATTTACATAGCAAGTTTGAGGGAAAAATTATTATTTTCATTTTACAAAGGAGGAAGCAGATGAAAAAGAGATCATTTTACTTTTTCGAATGTATCACCATTAAATGGTAGAGCAAAAATTTGAACCCAGCTCTGTTTTATATTCTGCAAAGTTCAAGCTTTCACATGTGAGTTAGTGTCTTAATTTAATTCATTGAGGCTAAGGAAAAATGCCTTAGACTGAATAACTTATAAACAAGATAAATGTATCATTGACAGTTCTTAAGCTTAACATAAAGACATCAGTAAGGTTCAATGTTTGACTCACACCTCACTGATGGTTCCTTATATATGACTTCACAAGGTTGAAGAGGCAAACAAGTTCTCTGGAGGCCTCTTTTATAAGGATGCTATAGTCTATTCATGGGCTAGGATTTAGCTCAGTTGGTAGAGTGCTGCGCTGCAGTCTCTGAGGTCCCAAGTTCAATTCCCAGCACCGCGAAAATAGGAGAAGGACTGGCAATCCACTCCCAAGGCAATCCTGAAACAGCCATTGAAAACCCTATGAGGGTCGCTATGAGTGGGATACCAACTCAGCAGCACCTAACAACAACAACAACAACAACGTAGTCTATTCATAAGTGCAGAGCCCCCATGACCTGTTCAGTTCCTAAAGGTCCAACCTCTTAGTAGTATCACACTGGGGATGAAATTTCAACATAACAATATTAACATTCAGAACACAGCAGTTAGCACTTATAAAATGTAATATAAATAAGATTCTACAAAAGCCACTATTATAAGACATATCAATAGATGATGTACAATTTTGGAAACAGGATTATAGAAGAAATTTCCCATCTGCCAGTAATCTCTGAAATGATGAAAGTACATGGAGTCTATATGTATTTGAAAGCCCAAGAAAAAAATGCCACCATGTCCCTTGGAAGTCATGTTGGTTTTTTCTTTGCAACAATACGTACTTGCATTTTCCTGAGGTTTTTAAGTCAGAAGAAGGCAGTGGTAGTCTTGGCCCATGGTTTGCAATTATGGGAAATGGTTCTTCTGCTGCATAACATGCTGCCTGTTGCCTCTCAGGCATCCTGCTGACAATAACTGTCTCCACAGGCCACACACCAAAGGGCACACTGGTTGCTTGGTTGCACAGACTTCTCTAACTAATTGCTAATAAGTTTAAAGCTATGATAGCTCAATTATTGGGTAAAGTAATATTTTCGTCATGTGGTATCAGGAATCATTTATAAGTTATCACAATGCTTTATATTTCTTCGGCTATATGTATTAAAAGCTTTTATCCCTACCTTTCTTTCTTTCTTTTCTTTTCTTTCTTTTTTTCTTTTTTTTTTCCAGTACCTGAGGATTGAACCCAGGGCCTTGTATATATTTTGTAAGTGCTCTACCAATGGGCTGAAGTCCCCAGCCCATTTTTCATTTTTTATTTTGAGCCAAGGTCTTGCTAAATTATGCAGCCTTCCTCCGGCCTTGAATTAATGATCCTCCTGCCTATGCTTTCCAGGTAGCTGGGATTATATATAGGCTTACACCACAGCATCTGGCAGTTTTTAATCCCTTTATACAGCTTTTACATGTATGAAAGCCATAAACATGTATTTTCACGGACAAACAGTTAAGAAAATGCTTTCCCTAACCTACAACCTTTTATATTTCTTTCTTCACTTGGGCTACTTCCTGACTAGAGGAAAGTAGCATTTTTAGGAAGTAGTTCTCAATAGGATTGGAGAAATGATGCAGAGGGATCATTTTCTGTCATCTACCTCCTAACTCAATCCTCAAATTTCCAATAACCTGAGCCCTGGTTGAGGATGACAATTGGATTACTACAGTTTATGAGAATTGAGAATTAGTAGCAACCAAATTCTTATGGTAATATGTTCAAATACAGGCTTTTAAAAAGTATCAGCCAAGCCAGGCATGGTAGCATAAGCTGTTAACAATTCAGGAGGCTGAGGCAAAGACAACCTGTGTAACTTAGCAAGACCCTATCTCCAAATAAAAATTAAAATTAAAAATGGGCTGGGGTTGCAGTCCAGTGGTAGAGCACTTGCAAAATATGTGCAAGGCCCTGGGTTCAACTCCCATGTACCACATAAATAAAAATAAACGAATATATATATACATATATATACATATATATATACATATACATATATATATACATATATGTGTGTGTGTATATATATATATATATATATATATATATATATATATATATATATCAGCCAATCCATGAGATTTACTTTAAAGTAAACAGCTGATTAAGGTGGAAAGAACATAGAAGGTTCCACCATTTGAAATCAATGCAGGGCATATTGCCACTCTCAGTCTTCATTTTGTGGGTATAGTATACTTTCTTGCCTCAAGGAGTTTGGGCAGATGACTTGTATTGTTCTTTGGAATCTAAGCAGAAGTGAAGTTCTGTCAGTTCAGAGCAAAGTCTTTAATAGGTATAAAACTCATCTGTTCCTATATAGAAAGAGGATGCTCCAGGGCCCACTGGTCCCCAAATGCAAACACAGGTGAAGCAACCTGAACTTATGATAGAAAATAAATGTCTGCTATTATAAGTCTCTGAAATTTTGAAGTTGTTTTTATTTAAGGCTCCCTATTATATAAACCTTTTTGGCGCTCTCATAGGGTTTTCAATGGCTAATTGTTTCGGGATTGCACTGGGAGTGGATTGCCACAGGAGTGAATTGCCAAATCCTTCTCCCATTTTTAAGGTACTGGGGATTGAAACTCTGGTCCTCAGAGAGTACAGAGCAGTGCTCTACCAACTGAGCTAAATCCAACCAGCCATAACCCTGTGGCATCTGATCCTGTCAGATCTCGGAAGCTAAGCAGGGTCAGGCCTGGTTAGTACTTGGATGGGAGACCCCCAGGGAACACCAGGTGCTGTAGGCTTAGGAGAAGGACCCAGCAACCCACTCCCAAAAATCAATCTGCCATTGAAAACCCTATGAACAGCAGAGAAGCACTGACAGTACTGTTTCCCCTGTCATAGGTAGGGTCGCTATGAGTCGGATACCGACTCGACGGCACCTAACAACAACAACCGACCTGACGGTACCTAACAACAACAGTATATAAACCTAATATACAATGTATTTCAAGAACTATTTTCCATACTTGTTTCCTTCATTCTGCCCACAGCTCCATTCATTACTGTAAGTAAAGCAGTAGCAGTTAAGCATGAAAGCTCTGAAATAAGTTAGACTTTCCATAACTTAACTTCTGTAGCATTACTTGGTTGTAAAATTAACAATAATAGCACCATCTCATATTATTATTATGAGGAATAAATAAGATAATAGACTTAAAATTCTTAGTCCAGTGTTTGGCATACAGTAAGCATTCACTAAATGTTATTTATGGCATTACTGTCTTTGCATTCCTTATGCCTTAATTACTGATGCAGTATCACAAGGTACAGGTTAAGATTACAGGCCTCGGTATGAAGTGAGAAGTGAAGGTAGAAGGAAGGAAGGGGTAGGGGAGGGGTATCTACTGATAGCCAGTCCTCACATTCCTGTCACAAAAAGGGTCTCCCATGCTTTATTCCAGATTTTCCACTCAAAATCCAATACCAAGTATGGAATCATAATAAATCCATGTTTTAAAATGTGATGTTGAGAGCTGGGTATAGAGCTCAAAGATAGAGTGGTGGCCTGGCACATGAAAAGCCCTGGGTTCCATCGCCAACACCATAAAAGAATAAAAGAAAATATAATGTTGAGAATGGCTCTAACGTGATGGAACATGACTTATTTCATGCAGAAATTATTTTAAATTCTGCCAGTGGAAGTGTTTCTAAATTATTTGCTTGACAATCCTTCCTCAGTTTTAGATTTTTAAAAGAAATTTAACCATTTTGATGACTCTATGAATTAGTTTCTAGTCTATTTTTAGTAATTATAATAGTTTCTATTTTTTAGCAGCATCAGTACTGATGGTAGTCAGAAACTACAACTTAATTCCTAACAATAAAGTGCAGCATGTATAGGTGCTAGGCTTTGATGACTTGACCATTGTTCTACCCAAAATAATTGACAAATAAAAAAGTCCAGCAGTTTTTTCTGATATTATTTTATATTCCCAATACAATAACACTGTATCAATTTACTTTCCCATTATAGGATTATTCAAATATCTTCTCTTAATTCAGAATTACTCATCACTTCAAACTCTTCGTCAGGTTTAACTCAGTTTCTCATTTGCATAAATTTCTAACTATGACGAATGAGGAAGTGTGCACTTTATTGTGTTTGTCACAGCATTTTCTTTGATGGATAATAACATCATTTTGTGGAAACTTAAGATATTTATTCAAAAGAAAATTAATCCAAGTTGTGAATCCCATGGATAACTCATTAATTCAATAAACCTTTACTGAAAACATACAATGCATTAGTTGTGGCACTGGAGAGAGTTGGAAGCAAAAGAGACAAGGTCTCCACACTAGGGAGCTTGAGGAGAAACAGGTAATGTGAAAGTAAATACATGAATAATGTAGAGCAATGCAGAGACTTAAAACAGAGTATGTGAGAGAGAAGGGCTAGATTAGACTGCATGGTCAGGGAAAACATCTCCCAAGAGATGAGATTCAAGCTGAACTCTGAATGACAAGCAGCAGCAAGCCAGTGGGAACACAGAGGGCTTTGCAACTCCTAGCTTAAATGGGAATTTGAGACTTTGATTCATCCTAACTACTCTCTTTAAATGGGAGAAGGACCTGGCAACCCACTCCCAAGGCAATCCCGAAACAGCCATTGAAAAAACCCTATGAGGGTTGCTGTGAGTCGGATACCGACTCGATGGCACCTAACAACAACAACTCTCTTTAACGCTATTTAATCGATTTCTAATTTATTTTCAGAGATTTTAGAGTACCATACTTTGGGGTATTGAGTAATCAATATTTTATTGAAATATACTTATATTTTAATATATATGTTATGTTCTCTCCACCTCAGAAAGGTGATGAATATTTTACGTCCCAGAAATAAGATCAAATAAGAAATAAATAAGAGAAAATGGTAACCTTAGATATATCTGCTTATTATTAACTACCTGTTCTTTATTTAATCCCTACACTTGGATCTTGTATTAAAATAACCTAAAACTGCATTTGTCTTCAAGCCAAAATATGATCCCTAGATACTATGTGATTGCTTTCTAAGAAAAATTCATTATTAGCTGATTTTAGAAGTTACCTTGTGTGTAAATAGCATTTTCTCTGAAGAACCTAATCATCCCTCGACTTTTATTTTCAATTAGTTTAAACATCTATAATCTTCAACACAGATTAGTGATTTAAAGGGAAAACAACCTCGTCCCTACTGAGCTAATAAGTAAACTGAGGCACTGAGAAATTAAGTTACTTATTCTTAGTTACTCACAAAAAAAGACTTCTCGAACTACTTCAGACAGTGGCAAGAATGATGAGATAAGCATGTTCAAAGCTGAGGGAGTATTTTGAAGAGGATTAATAGCAGTATGTCTTTTACTGTAATAAATTTTCTTCTTTAAACATACACCATATTTTTTTGTTCACACCTTCTATAGCATGATGTTCATGGTCTCAAAAAGTCTAGGTAAAATGCAACTTATCTCTCTCAGGCCAAGAGGTGGGATATTTGGGAAAAGTATAGATGTACATTTAAATAATAAAATCACCCATTTTTATAAAACTTTCGCTATTGTAATCCAGTGATGCCATGAAAAGTACTGATCTCTCCTTCATTAAACAAACATTTATTGTGTACTTTCTATTCTCCAAAGATGGTATTACGCACAGAGGACACAAATAAATACCAAATCTTATCTCTTCTGACGATCAAGTAATTCCTTTTTTAAATGAAACATGTCACACAGTGTAATACATGATCACACCTATGTACAATCATCCTGTTATATGTTATAAATTAACCTTTAATCTAGGCATATAATACTCAGTCAACATTTACTGATTGATAATACTTTGCTATATAGATATAGACTGCAGCCGTAGCCCTGTGGCATCCGATCCCATCAGATCTTGGAAGCTAAGCAGGGTCGGGCCTGGTTAGTACTTGGATGGGAGACCACCTGGGAACACCATATACTGTAGGCTTGGGAGAAGGACCTGGCAACCCCCTCCCAATCAATCTGCCATTGAAAACACTGTGAATAGCAGAGAAGCACTGACAAGAGTGTTTCACCTGTTGTACATAGGGTCGCTATGAGTCGGATACCGACTCGATGGCACCTAACAACAAAACAATAACATGTAGATATAATCTAAGTATCAGAGCCATAAATAAGATAGAGGTTTGCTTACAGGTTATATACACAGGAAAGCATTGTCCTATTTTTGGGTACAGACAACTGAATTTCATGTTTCTTATATTCCTTAACAACTCTCTTAATAATCCCTTGCCTCCATTCCTCCTGCTAAGACTTTGGTTAAGATATGTAGAGCCTCCTGCCAGGATTATCTAAACATTTCCTAATTCTCCTTTTGCATAAATCAAAATTACCTTACATTTTTACACATCAACCTTATATTATCATTGTGAATATAAATATTTAATGATTCCTTCTTTCCTACTAATAAAGTTCAAATTTCTTAGAATCTCACAGAAGTTCATTGCTTACATCCCATCAACACTCCACAAATGAGCCAAAATGACATACAGCTCCATAATATGCATTGTTTTATTGCTGGATGCCTCTACCATTTGTTCTCTCTCCTTCCTGTTCACCTTGAATGACCCACATTTATTCATGTCAAAACTATACTCACCAAAGCTTTTTCTGAACTCCACCTCCCCACTTAAGATATATTTCCCTCAATTCCCTTTTAACCATTAATAGATGTTTAAACAATAATCTGTAGACTCTAATACACATTGGCAAATGTGTATGCAAATAATAGTATATATTCCTGGTTGATTATAACCTGTTGATATTTAAAATCTTCAATTTTTCTCCCAAGCGGGTACTTTAGTACTCAGTAAAAATATGCTGAATGACTATAAAATTCAATAAATGTCTTGTAGGATACAAAAATGTAATGGCTGCCTTTTCAAGAAATCTTTAGATTTATGTGGCCAACATGACCCTTTGCAAGCTCCAGATTAGTGCCTCTCGGGTTCTGGAACAATGGCAGATTTTCAGAGAAATTGTACTTTATGTTTAAGATCCTGCTTCCCTACTGATAACAACTTCATACTTAAGCAAAGATTTATCTCTAAACTTCATTCTTCTTGTCTATAAAATGAAGATGATAACAATATGAATCTCACAATGCTGCTATAAAGATTAAATGAGAAGATGGGCACAAGGTTTAGGACAAAAACTGGTACATTAAACATAGCTAGTTGATAGCTTTAATATGATTACACTCAGCTATTCGGAAGCAACTGATAGACCTACAGTCAAGTAACTGAAGCCAAAAAAAATTTTATTGGTTCTGATGTCCAGCACATATAAAATATCTAATAGGCTGCCATAATTCTTTAATTCTCTTTTATTTTCAGACTCAATCTCTCTTTTGTCCCTTTCATCTTCCCCTCTTCATTACATCTCTATGTACCTTGTTACAACTAACTTTTTCTAGTTTTCAAATTTTTTAATTAACACATAGGAATTGTACTTATTTACTGGATATCATGGGATGTTCCAATACATGTACACATAGGGTAATGTTCAAATCTAAGTAAGAATATCTATGTCCTCAAAAATGTATCAGTTCTTTGTGGTGATAACATTCAATATCCTTTCACATTGCTGTTCTTAAGTATACAGCACATTATCATCATCTATAGTTACCCAGAGGCTGGGACTTAGCTCAGTTGGTAGAGCACTGTGCTGCAGTCTCTGAGGTCCCAAGTTCAATTCCCAGCACCGCAAAAATGGAAGAAGGACCTGGCAATCCACTCCCAAGGCAATCCCAAAACAGTCAGCCATTGAAAACCCTATGAGGGTCGTTATGAGTCAGATACCGATTCAACAGCTCCTAACAACAACAACAGCAACATAGTTACCCTAATGTGCAATAGAATATTCACCAGTATAAACCCTTTCTCAGGCCATTATCTCCAAGTTATCATTCAAACTTATCAAACCACTTAGCAAAATAGGAGGAAACAATCATTCCCTTTTTTAACCCCATTTATGTACAGTCTCTGGGAAGATCTATGACTGACCATTGTAGTCAGAAGGGAAGGTTACTACATCGTGTCCAAACTTTGTCACAAGTTTAGTTTTTAATTGTGGAAAGTGAAGTCTGTTAGCAAAATGGGAAAAGGATTAGATTGGACAGATGCAACAAATATCTATTACATTATCCTTAATAATATTCCATCTTAGCAAATTAAGCTTTGAATTTTTTCTTTTAATTCATTACTCTCTGAAGAAGTGGTATCTAGGTTTAAGTACTAGCATAAGATTGCACTTAGTACTACTTCTGCCACAACCCCAGCCAATGACACAGTATCTTCATGCTCTATTCTGGCCATTTATGTTAGTCAATGAGATTTAGTTTATCATTGTGATTAATGCCTAATGTCATAACAGAGTGTCTACATCTAGTTTTATTTCCAAATCCAGAGCCAAAATACAAAGATTTGAGTACAAATAGTTATTTTGTAAAATGATCTTATGAAGCAATAGTATGGGACAGGAGACAAAAGTAAAGATTGGGAGCTTGCCAGGATGGTATAATTAGAGAACAGGTTATATATGCAGGCATCAAGGACTCAAGTCCGCTAGGCATCTCTGGGACATGGTCCAGGATACTTCTTGGAGTTCTTTCTCCCACAGAATAAAACTTTGTGTATATTTATCTTCCAACATCCATTTGTCAGCAGCTAAGGCAGCTCCAGGGTATGTCCATCCCTGAGCATTCCTCCAAATCCTCCCATGAGGGATGAAAGAAAGCCCTTCAAGGCAAAGTCATAAAAACTTGCAAGAGGAAAAGCCAGGTGCTGTGGTGGAAGCCTGCAATCCTGGGGATTCGGGAGATAGAGACAGGAGGATGGCAAGTTCGAGACCAGAGACAGTCTGCATTACTTGGCAAGACCCTGTCTCAAAAAATAAAAAAATGGACTGAGGGTGCAGCTCAGATATGTAATTCACATAACAGAATTAGCATGTTTGGAATTAGCATGTTTGGAAGATTCATCAATCACCTTGTGGCATATATTATTATTTCACTTCCTTTTATTAATGAATGATATTCCATTGTATGCACACATTACATTTTCTTTAGCAATAAATTCATAGATATTTGACTTATTTCCATATTTGGAATATTATGAATAATGCTCCTGGGAACAATGTGCAAGATTGTGTGTAAGACTATTTTTTCAATTCTCTTAAGTATGTACCAAGAAATACCATTGGTAGATCATAAGCTAATACTGTAGGTAAGCACTGGGAGTAATCACTATTTTTCAAAATGGCTGAGCCATTTTACATTCCCACTATAACGTATAAGTGTTCCAATTTTGTAGCTGACACTAGCTATTGTCTAAAGTTTTTATTGTATCTGCCCTAGTAGTTGTAAAGCATTATCTCATTATAGTTTTTCATTTTCATGATGATGAATGATATTGCATACCTTTGCATATTGTTGACTATTTCTATATCTTCCTTGGAGATATATTTCCAGTTTTTACTTGGGTCATTTTATTTCTTGTTGAATATAAGAATTCATCATGATTTTTGGATATGAGTCCCTCGTCAGAAACATGATTTTTAAATATTGTCTCCAATTTTTTAGGCTGTCATTCCATTATTTGATATTGTCTTTTGAAGCACAAAAGGATTAATTTCAATGAAGTCCAATTTGTCTATACATTTAGTTTTTGTTACTCATATAACAAATTCTCATAAATTTAATAGCTTGAATCAACATAAAATAACTATCTTACAGTTATGATGTCAAATTTTATTTAAAAAACAAGTGTCTCACTGGTTTTTGGAAGGACTCATTTACTTCTGGAGACTCTAAAGATAATCTGCTTCCTTATCTATTCTGCTCCTAAAAGATAAACACATTTATTAACCTAATGCCTCACATCATTCTATCTCTGGTTCAATCTTCATGCTTCTTCCTCTGATTCTGACCCTCTTGCCTCTTTGTTCTCTCTTATAAGGACACTTTTAATTGTTAGTCCCATATAGATAATTCAAGATAATCTCTTCCTGTTGAGATCCTTAATTTAATCATACTTACAAAGTCCATTTTACCATGGAAGATTACAGGCTGTATAGATTTAAAATGTGGACATTTTTGTGGGCTAGTTATTCTACCTACTACAATTTATTTCTTTCAACACTTGTGTATTGTGTCATTTCCAAGAAATCATTGTCCACATCAAGATCATGAAAATTGAGGCATATGTTTCTTTAAGAGTATTATAGTTTTAGCTCTTACATTAAGGTTTATAATTAATTTGGCATTGATTTTTGTACATGGTAGGTGTGATGGTTGATTTTGATTGTCAACTTGATTGGACTGAGAGAAGACTAGGAAATGAATCACACTCTTATGGGTATATCTATGAGATGATTAGGTAATGAGGGATACATGAGGGATAAATAAATGGATTGATCCTTTGAGGATTCATAATATGATGGCATTATTGAGAGGTGATAAAAAGTAGTACATGGGGGAAGCTTGAGGAATTTGGTCACTAGAGGTGTACAACCCCCAAGGAGCTATATCTTGCCCTGGACTCTTCTTATATCTCCTGTTTTTCTGTGTTCTAGCCACCATGATGTGAACTGCTTTCCTCTGCCACACCCTGCCTATGATTGAGATTAGGAGATCCTAATCAATTAGGATCTCCTAATCCTCAATTCTCTGAAACCATGAGCTCATATTAGGAGGGCAGGTCCAACATCACTCTTTTCCATGGATCTGTGCCAAAGATCATAGCACACTGTCTGGATTACTGAATATTGTAATAAATTTTAATCTTAGTATGAGTCTTCCAACTTTGTTCTTTTTCAAAATTAATATTAGTTACTCTGAATCCTTTTTATTTCCCATTTAAATTTTGAATCTGTGTCAATTTCTGGTAAAAAAATGTCAGAAGGGGCTTTAAAATAGATTGTGTTGAATATGTATATCAATTATAAATTTTATAATCCATGAACATGAGACATTTTTCCATCAATTTTTGTCTCCTCTCATTTCATTCAATAATGTTTTGTAGTTTTCAGTGTACAAATGTTGCACTTATTTTGTTAGATTCATTAATAAGTATTTCTGATGGTATTATAAACTGTTTTCTTAATTTCACTTTTGGATTGTTCTTTGTCAGTACATAAAAACATGATTGACTGTTATGCATCATACCATGACATTTATAAATTAGCTTATTAGTTCTAATAGTTTGTGTGTAAGCAAAATCACGTCATGAGCAAATAGAAATATTTTTACTTTTCTAGTCTAGATGTCTTTTAGATCCACTGACTGGACGTCAAAAGATAAGGTGGTGTTTGACAAGGTAAGATATATCCTAGGTAGAGTAAAAAGTGTAAACAAAGCCATTTAGGGAGAAAGGCATGGTACATGATAATGGATATTATATGTAAATAAATTTTTTTACAGAATAGAGAAAATGAAGGCCTGTCTTAATTTTGGTTGATTTACCACCACGGTGTCCAGTCTTGACAGACTTTGGAAGTTAAGCATGTCCAGGCTTGGTTAGTCCTTGGATGGGAGACCATGTGGGAATACCAGGTGCTGCAGGCTTAGAAGAAGGACCTGGCCACCCACTCCCAAAACAATTAGCCATTGAAAACCCTATGAATAGTAGAGAAGTGCTGACATAGTGCTGGGCATGGCACAGTATTGGGTAGTATTTCATCTGTTGTCACTATGAATCAGACCCAATTCAACAGCACCTAACAACAACAGTTACTAAAATACATAGAAGATAATACAAATAAACTGAAGCAAGGAATTTTCAGAAGCTTTATCTCAGAACAACTATAATAATATTGCACTGAGTGATGTTGTTGTTACATGCCCTGGAGTCCAGTCTAACTCACAGCAACCCTACATGAAATGGAAAAAAACACACCCCAATTCTGTGCTAGGCACACAATCTTATTTATGTTTAAGTCCATTTTTGCAGACACTTTGTCAATCCATCTGGTGGAGGGTTTTTTCTTTGTTGACCTGCCATTCTGCCAAACATGATGTCTGCCTCCAGGGATTGCCCTCTCCTGACTACATGTCCAAAATACATAAGACGCAGTCTAGCCATCCTTGCTTCCAAGGAGCATTCTGGTTGCACTTCTTCTAGGGCAGATCTGTTGGTTCTTTTGGCAGTCCTTCATATATTCAATAATCATCTCCAGCACCATAATTAAAAAGCATCAATTCTTCTCCTGTCTCCCTTGTTCAATGTCCAGCTTTCATAACTATATCATGTGACTGAAAATACCAAGGCATGAGTCAGGCATACCTTTGTCTTCAAGGTGACATCTTTACTTTTCAATACGTTAAAGATGTCTTTTGTAATAGCTTTTCCCAAAGCAATGTGTCTTTTGATTTCTCGACTGCTGCTTCCAAAGGTGTTGATTGTAGAACTAAGTAAAGCAAAATCAGACAACCTCAATCTTTTCTCCATTTATTGTGAAGCTGTATACTGACCCAGTTGTAAGGATGTTTGTTTTGTTGATGTGTAGTTGCAATCCATACTTAAGGCTATGTTCTTTGATCTTCATCAGTAAATATTTTAAATCTTCTTTGCTTTCAGCAAGCAGAGTTGTGTCATCTGCATAATGAAGGTTATTAATGAGTCTTCCTCTAATCCTGGTGCCTAATTCTTTCTCATAAAGTCCAGCTTCTTGGATTATTTGCTCAGCATAGAAATTGAAGAGATATGGTAAAAGTATACACTCCTGATGCACCCCTTTCTCAACTTGAAACCAGGCAGTGTTTCCTTGTTCTATTCAAACAACTCCCTCCTGATTCGTGTACAGATTCCTCATAAGTACAATTAGGTGCTCTGGTATTCCCATGTTTCAAAGTGTTGAGTGATAACTTATGGTATACTCACTGATGACCCAAAGGTAGGACAAGAAATATTTTCCCATTGACTTCACAAAGTAATATATTTGAAAGCTTATGACTAATTAACAAATAATGATGAATGGTTGGGGAAAATGTGTTTTATACTCTAATTCTGGAATAAAAACGGACATTTAATCTCTATAGTAGCAATGAAAAGAACTTTGGTAAGTCATAAAAACTTACTTTATTGTATAAAATATTACTGAATTTTAGTAGCAGTTTTACAAAATGGAATTTCTCTACTTGAATTTATTGCAGAAGAAAACTGCTCATCTCTGATGTAAAAATTCCCATGTTTGATTGGTAGGATTAGGTATCCACCATCCATGCTCTCACATTTATTTGTTAACAATTTGGCAGGAATCATTCCGAAAAGCTCAATGCCATGCAAAGGCAGCAGTATAGTTAAGACTCTGCTTGATAATTTCTGAGTATAGTTATTGCAAATAGTTTCTTGTAGAGAGAATTTTGCCAGTTACTTTCACATTTTCAGTAATACTTAAACATAACTAATCCCCAAACCAGTATAAGTAGAAAAGTGCTAGGATTTTTAAAATAAAACTTACAAATTGTTTAAAATAAATCAATGTACTTCCTCCCTCAGAAAGGAACTCAGATTCAGTGTGCGTTGTGGGCCATTGTGTTTGTACAAACTCCTAAATTAAGGATTGCTCTTCTTGAAGAGATTCAGGGTTTTGTCAAGGATAAATATTAGATTAGGTGGCCATGCTTTTACAAAAGCTGGGGTTTTTTTTTGTTTTTTTTGTTTTTTGTTTTTTTGGTTTTACACAGTGAGAAGATGGAGATAAATATCATGCTCTATTTTAACTTGTTCTCTCTCATACTTCTATAATAGCTTTCTGTTTTGATTCTGATTTTTATAATAAATTAGAATAATATATCACAAAGAATATAAATAATAATATAAAATATAATAAATTATTAGAATTATAATAAATTATTAAATTTTAAAACCCTATTCTGATTTTTGTAATTATTAGCAATCATAATGTCTCCCTTAAGAGAAGGTCAAGATTCCCATGAAAGAATAGATTCTTCTACAGATTTCTCTGAAGGATCCAGAAAGTTGTTTTCAATTGAAAAGTATAAATCAATACACACATAGAGTTTCAGGTTGAACAGAGTGACTCTATCCATTTTATGAAATAAACTCTTTAGGCTCAGTGTTTTGAAGGAGGTTCTAAGTGGCTTCTGTATTCACAAGAGTGAATTGTGCCCATTACTTTATAAAGGACTGCATTATGATTCTATTTTCTTCTTCTCCTCCTCCTCCTCCTCCTTCTGTATCAGAAGCTTGAAACCAGTGCTTCACCCTGCAAGGCAAGTACTCTACCATTGAGCAGCACCCCAGCCCCTTTTTTATTTTGAGACAGGATCTCACTAAATTGCACAGGCTGTCTCTGGCCTCAAAACTCTAGCTCCTCCTGTCTCAGCCTCCCAAAGCACTAGGATTACAGGTGTGCAACATGGTACCAGGCATGGTTGTGGTTCTTAACATGTAGATATGGCAGATCCAGAGCCACTTCTCCCTAGGACAAGTTTTGTCCATTAGGTTTAACATATCTCTTCAGTTTTAAACCCATATTTATTGTGTACCTACTGCCTAACTAGTACTGTGCTACATACTGGAGATTGAGTAAAACAAAACAGTACTTTTGTTCTCAAGTCACTTCTAGTGCATTGAGTAAAGGAGATTATGGCACAGATCACATATTACCTGTTTTCTTCGCAATTTCCTCCACATTCCTCCAACATTTTGGCCTTTAAAGGTACATTTTTTTCCCTTCAAGTAAGAACACTTCCCCTTTCCTCATAAAGGAAATCTTACCTACTTTCAAAGCCTAGCTAAATCTGTAACTTCCTTCACAAATCCCATTCTCACATATACATTCTTCTCTAGAACAAGCCCTACAACTTAAGTTTCTCTCTCATTCCTGAAAGTGACTAACAAAGTTGGGTACATTGTACAGACCTGATGATTTTAGACATAGCAAGTGCCTAATACAATAACTTAAGTTCAAAAGAGGATTCAGTAGAAATTTTTCAACTGTTTTGTGTTTTTGTTTTTGTTTTGTTTTTTTGCTGATCCCTAGCACTGGATAAAGATGTAAAAAGTGACATGCAAGGAGGAATAAAAAGTAGATCAACCCACAAAACATAACCTACTATGTTTTTAGCTGAATCCAAGCAAAGAATTGACTCAAGGACATGACAGGATAAATGAAGTGAGAGGCATTAATTATGCACTCTGAAGGAGCCACCCTCAGCCATGCATCTTAAATGTTTATCACCTGAAGTGAGTCATTGACGCAGTGCCCACGCCAGGCAAAAGTATGTAGGCATATAATGGTGTCCGTCCCATGATTCAACTTCCCTAATAATTTGGTAGTTTCCGAAGCACTCATTAAAAATATAGACAGTATAATGCTTTTTCTATAGCCTCAAATCTGACTTTACTGGGATCCCCATGTTGAATGAAATAAGCCAAATAAAAAAGAATGTATTTTAAATAATTCCATTTATATAAAATTTTAGAACACATGGAATTAATCTGTAATGCCAGGAAGTAGATCACTTGTTGCCTATGGCTATGGTTGGGTACTGGCTGCAAAAGAAAGTTTATTTTGCTGGGAGGTAGGTGTCATTGAAATATTCCATATTTTGAGTATGGGAGTGGCAACAACAGTGTATACATTTCTCAAAACTCACTAACATGAAGCCAGGTGCCCTGGGTTTAACTCTCTGGAACTGTCAAAAAAAATTGCATTTCATTACATGTTAATTATAGCTCAATAAATTTTCTTGTTTTGATTTGTCTTTTTTGTGGTACTGGGGGTGAAACCAAGGGCCTTGAGCTTGTATGCTTTGGAAGTGCTGTACCACTGAGCTACACCCCCAGCCATTTTTTTTTTTTTTTTTTTTTTTACTTTTTGAGACAGGGTCTTGCTGAATTACACAGACTTCCTCTGGTCTGGAACTTGCTATCCTCCTGCCTGTGCCTCTGGAGTCACTGGGATTACAGGTATGCTCCACCGAGCCCAGCTATGCCTCAATAAATTTTAAAGGATAAATAGAAAAGAATCCCAAAAGCATCCAGTTTTGTGTTAATGATTCTAGAGCCAAAAAGTAGAATGATACCCTGTACTGTGGCACTTGCTTGTGATCCAAGCAACTTGAGAGGAAGAACCAAGATCACATATTCAAAGCCAAACACAGCCTGCATAATGTTGCAAAAGAAAACATAAAAAAGGATCTGGGGATGCAGATTATTTAGTGGTGGAGCACTTGTATAACATGTGCAAGGCCCTAGACTTAGCCTCCTCATACAGGGGGCAACAAAATAGAAAAAAAAAAATAAAGGAAGGAAGGAAGGAAGGGATGCAGGGAGGGGGAAGGAAGGAAGGAAAGAAGGGAATTAAAGAAATTGATTCTTCTTAAGAACTTAAGTATGAAAACAGGTAACAACTCATCAACTCAATCTTCAGAGAGCATTTCTGACTCATTCTGAAAAGTTAATATTAGTGGCTTATGTTCTTATTTATTATTCTCTTTTATATTTCTATGTTTAGGGACCCTGTGAAGGTTGTTTCTGAATGCCATCCACCTCCAGTTTCAGCCATCATCTTCCCCACTCTCTTGCAGAAGACACACTGTTCTCTGGATATTTTGTAGGGCTCCTCTATTGGAAGCAAATGCCTAGAAATTTCATATTTTCTTTCTCATATCTCTATTAAAAATTGCTGGGAATATTACTAGCAGGTAACACTTCCTAAACATGTAACATTCCCCAAGCATCCTGTTAAATTCATTAGTTTATTTAATCTTCAAAATACTCCACTAAATGTTTTATAAGTCCTCTTTTTACAAGTGAAAGAATTAGTCATGTTGAGATGCAGCAACTTCCCTAATTGCTAAAAATTAATAACTTACATTCTTGATTCAAGCCCAGATCAAGAACTGGTACCCATAACCAATATATTCTTGTTCTTGTACATAAGCCAATTCTATAAGAGCCTTGCTTTGCCTTAAGTGGTAGCTGAGGAAATATAGGATTCATGCTAATGTGTTACTGATTCATTGTGTTGTTATTATACTGAAATCACACACTTAAAATCCCATCAAATCCTCTTCCTCCAGATGACTGAGAGGTTCTGTGAGAGAGGAGTATACACCAGTCATCCTTTCACTACAAAGTTTAAGGTCACAAACATGTCCCCTTAATGTTAAACTTTCTAGGTAATCAGTTTCAAAAGATTAAGGAATCTTCAAAACAAAGAAATTCATGAAGACTTTCTCACAGATTTGTCAAGATTGTGTGTTTTCACGTACAAGAAATGACATCAAGGAAGTAAACTGTTTTCTCAACAAACTGAATATTTTAATGAAAGAAATTATTTTTTAAACCCAAGTTAGTTGAGGAAAATAAAATAGGTGAAATTTTCTCCCAACCCTTTTCATAAGAAATTCAACATTCTTTCCCACAATGAAACTAAATTAATAATGTTGGTAATATATACCAAATATGTCATTTATCCCTTCACTTTGTATTTTTATATCTCAAAAAATGAAAAATTTTAAAAATAATTTTATGATATTGCCATTTTGAAGAGACTGCTTATCAATATAAATGTGACAAGTTGAGTAAAAATGACCTTTGCTCAACATCTGTCTCCCTAATAATCATCATTACTTTTGCATATCTTTACTGGGTTCAGTAGCTGCTATAATGCCTTCCTTTAAAAAAATATGTTGTTGTTAGGTGCCATCGAGTCAAGTCCGACTCATAGCAAACTTAGGTACAACAGATGAAACACTCTCCAACTCTGTGCCATACCCAGCATTATTGTTAGTGCCTCTCCGCTATTCACAGTGTTTTTCAGTTGTTGATAGTTTCAGGAATGGGCTGCCAGATCCTTCTCCTAACCCTGCAACAGGAGGTATTCCCAGGCAGTCTCCAATCCAAGTACTAACCGGGCCAGACCTTGCTTAGCTTCCAACATCTGACAGGATTAGATGCCACAGTGGTAGACATAAAAAATATAGTCAATTAAAATTTATTATAGAGAGGGTTCAATATATGGAAGATTTCTTAAGAAGACATGCACACACACACACACACACACACACACACACACACACACATCCAGGGAGTCTGGACTTGTCGCCTCCAGATATAATCATCTAAGCCCCAAGAAAGGACAAATAATAATTGATTCGGATATCAAAAGTATATGTCAAGCTTACCAAGTATCTACAAGCTACAGAAACAAAATGTGTTTTAATATATGTGCTCGAAAACAAAGCTGCCATTCATGCAAGAAAAGGCTCTCAACATCATTAGTCGTTGTTGTTGTTAGGTGCTGTGGAGTCAGTATCCAACTCATAGCGACCCTCATAGGGTTTTCAATGGCTGTTTCGGGATTGCCTTGGGAGTGGATTGCCAGGTCCTTCTCCCATTTTGGGGGTGCTGGGAATTGAATTCGGGACCTCAGAGACTGCAGCGCAGCACTCTACCAACTGAGCTAAATCCCAGCCCTTCATTAGTCATTAGGGATATGCAAATAAGAACTACAATGAGATGTAACTTTATTGCTAATCAGTTGGCATGAGTTCTGTCTCTCTATCCAGATGGAAATTGCAAATAGGCAGAGAGAGGCTTTGTCAGTGTTACTGGTTCCAGACACTTCAGTGCCAAGGGCCAGTGATCTAGACTAACAGACCCTGAGGTACTGGGTCCCAAGAACTGGGGGCTTATGGCTCTGAGCTCTACAGGACAGAGACTTAGCTCTAGGTCCTCAGGTCAGAGGTTTATTGCTCTGGGCTTTGCTGTCAGTTGCCCCATACTCAGTGACCAGTGATCTATGACTTATAGTAGCAGATAGCACTGGCAGCAGCAGGCAATGGAAAGTATTACAGCTCTGAGCATCAATCAGGACCTTTGTTCCCTAAAAGCAGCTAGTTTTACAGCTATTGGGACTTAGGTATTGGGTCTCTCAGTCCTTAGGGTTTGGTGGCTCCCTGGAATGCTTCCAGCAACTGGGGTTCACAAACATTGTTGACTCTCCACAGCCTTTGGTTTTCCAGTCTGGCGTCTTCCTCCTCTCACTTTCTTCTGCGATTTTTCATTAAGTCAGCCACCTCTGCTCCCCACCATTTCTGCCCCTAGTCACACTCTGGAATGCTTTAGCTGCCTTCCCACTGTCTGTCACTGCTGCCACTGCCACTGCTCCTGCCGCCACCACTGCCACTGTTATCACCATTGTCACTACTACTGCCACTGCTATGGCCACTACTGCCATTGCCACCAGTGTTGCTGTTGTCTCCCCTTTGTGTTGCCAACTCAACCAGCTCTACTACTGATAAAGATCAGAAAAAAAAGACCACTTAGGATAAGCTATTTGTTGGCCTTGATATTGCAATGGGACTGGAGTTGAGCGCAGCTGGTAGAGTGCCACTAACCACTGAGGCCCAGGGTTCAATCCCTAGCTCAACGAAAATGGGAGAAAGACCTGACAACCCAATCCTGTAACAATCATGAAACAATCAGCCATTGAAAACCGTATGAATAGTAGAGGAGTGCTGATATAGTGCAGGGCATGGCACAGTGTCAGATAGTGTTTCACTCTGTTGTACATGGGGTTACTATGAGTCAGACTCTAATCTACAGCACCTAACAACAACAATGTTGCAACATCAAAGGGCAGCAAAGGAGGCTGACTAAAATTGAGAGGAACAGCCTGGTTATACAGGGAGGGGGGGATGTGCAGCATGGCTATGGTATGCAAATGAAGAATCATATTTGCACCAATCACAGCACAGCATAGGGACCAACTGCAGGCCTTGCATAAGGACTAATTTCAAGTCCCATATGGCACCAATTACTGGATTTCTGCTGAGCCACTGGGGAAATTGCTCTCCCTTGGCCTCAGTGTGAACAGTTGCATGGTAAGCAGGGTCATCTAGAGTTCACCAAGGTTTAAAGTTGGAGTGACATCTTCCAAGACTTGTACAATCTTGGAAGTGTTCAGTTATCTGGAGTGTTCATGACTGAAACTGGGCCTCATGAAGCAAGACTTGTGGTTGTAGTGGTCCCCTGCAGCTCCTGGAATATTCTTAAATAGATCATAAAGTATCTAAAGAAGTAGGACTGCCAGGAACCAGTTCAACTGGCTTTCAAAGAAGGAGCTGCTTGGCTGATAGTTCCCAGCTCAAGGCTGCCAGGTATAAGGGAATGGTCTGTCAGCTGCCATTCTACAAATCAAACGCTTGCCACCTGACAGTTTAGTTCATTCACAGAAAAAATTACAGAGTGCTTACAATAAAGACTTAATGGAAGTTCAACATAAAACTACCTTTCTCAGCAACTTTTAATAATGCTTAATTCCTAGTCAGATATGGTTGGGTTCCTCTAATCTTTCTCAACTTCATGCCTTCACAACTACTACTAAGATTGTGATAAAAGTACACAGAAAATGACAAGCATTAGTAAGATGTTGAAAAATTGTAACCCTCATGCATTGCTGATGGAAATATAAATTATAGCTGCTACAGAAAAATTTTGATGGTTCCTCAAAATGTCAAATGTAGAACTACTATATGGCACAAGTTATATCCAAAATAACTGCAAGCGAGAATCCAAACAGATATTTATATACAAATGTTCATAGAAGCATTATTCACAATAGCCATAAAGGATAAACAACTCAAGTGTCCATCAAGAGTTAAATGACTAAGAGGTGGTATAAGATGTGATAGAAACTTGTTCAACCATAAGAAAGGAAAAAAAAATTTGGTACATGTGACATTGTTGGATCTTAAGAATATGTTTAGTGAAATAGACCAGTCATAGAAGTACAAATATTGTAGGTTTCCACTTAATGAGATACCCAGAAGAGGCAAATTCAAAGAAGAATAGAGGTAACCAGAGGTTAGGAGAAAGGAGAAAAAGAGGCGTTATTGAGGACAAGGTTTATGTTGAAGATGATTTTTTTAAAGATTTGGGTATATATGGTGTTATGGTTACATGACATTGTGAATGTATTTGATAGCATTAAATTTGTATATTTACAGATAGTTAAAATAACAAATAGTATGTTACATATATTATACCACAATAGAAAAATAAATAAGCTACAATCTTCTCTAAAATCTTACCCAATAAAGATAGTTCAGATTCTTTCCCCACAGAAACAAGAATTAGGAAAACTGTTATTAGAAATATTTTAATAAAGAGATATTTTTTAAATCTACACAGAATTCAGTTTAATAGAAAGAATGTGAATCCAAGTTATGAAGTTGGGGTGTAAGACCAGTTGTGTGTCATTCTCTACTTGTTTCCCATAAGTTTATTTCATCCCCTAAACTAGACGATAATGTCAATTTTGGCAGACACCATGTCTGTCTTCTTTTAGTGTGCCTCACAACATCTTTATGCACAAGAAGGACATTCCATTATTGCCTCAATGATTTTACCTTAAAAGCAATCTGTCAAGCCATTCCATCTGAAATACAACTAGACAGACAATCTACTAGCAGGAAAGAATGAAGTCAGGTGGAAATGAAGACAAGGGTCTTTCTTCATCTTATTCAAATGGCAGAAAATCAAATTTGGATAATTACTAATTATATATATATATGGGAGAGAGTGATAGAGAGAAAAAAAGAAAGTACACAGAACTCAAAACACTCACAGCATATTATATAGCACTCAGTATTTTATTTCTTCTAAGAAGTAGTAAAAAAGTACCATGTGTTTGGAGGAAGAAGTCATGAGTTTTTCTTTTAACCTCCATCAATGAAGTTAACCTCTTACTGAAGAATAGGCTTTAATTAAGTTATTAATTTTGTTTGCTTTCTTTCCCCATCTGGAAAATATAATATGTCTTTCATATACTTTGAAAGTTTTTGGTCTAAAATTATATTACTATAGAACTGCAATGAATTTTTAAAAAACAGGCTTGTTCTTGCTTCCTCTTTTCACAGATAAATCAGGCCAGGAGAGTGTTAATTAGATTCTCAAAGTCATCCAGCCATTAGTGCCTGATCCAGACTGGGATTCAAATCTACTGATGGATTATTCTTTGTCATTATAACCTCAACTCACTGTTTTGAAATGAAGTCTTTTAGAAATGTATGAAATACATACATATGAAAATAAAGAATTAATAGAGATTTAGGTAGATAACCTGTGGCGTATTCTATATAACCTTAGTAATACTGCCCCAGAGGGAAAAATAAGGACTGATACAGTTGTTAAGTAACAGTATAAAGAGTAAAGAATTGTAATTCAGACTTGAAAAGAAATGAGATATACATGATTTGCAGCCATACGGGATACATAGCTATGGTGGGTTTTCTTTTCCTTTTATACTGTATATAGTTTTACCAGGATAATATTTTAATAGTTTACTGAATTCTTATTGAATTAATGACTACCTGGTCCCTTTTGGATGTAAAACATAATGTGCTCATACCTTCTCCAGAGCTCTCTAGTAGTCTTCACTCATTAGCTTCTCAAGCTGCTGAAATCAAAGAAATACTCAGTGGTAGTAGTGTTTGCTGTCCACAACCACAACCTCAACCTCAGTCATCCCTATCCTAATAAAACACATCACAGATGTGTGTCTCCCTTCCATATCAAAAAAATAAAGAGCAAGTAAGAGTGCATTTAAATTGATGTAAGACTATTACTGGTGCTGAAAGGCAGCTTTCAATTAAGTACCTGTCTGAAAGCTATATAAAAGCCATTTTCAGACACTGAAAAAAAAATTGTCATCCATTTCAGCTTCCCTGACTTAATGGGCAATTTTAAGAAGAATTTTAAATTTAGTGATACCAAAATTATATGCTGTTTTTACTAGTACTTTCTTATAACATGTAGAGATATGTACCACCAAATATCGTTTTAAGTCTATGACACTATAGAGCTATGTATAGCAACATGTCTGCCTCCATAAGTTCTTCAAACAGCCTACAGGTTGACAGAATATTTGAAATCAAATCAAACAAGAATACAAAGCATCATAACCTAACAAGTATTTCTGAGCACCAATTATGTAGTATACTGATGAGTATGTTGTACGTTCTTTTTGCTCTGAAGAATAAATGCTAGTTGATGCCATGACCCAGATAGGAGGAGTCAGACAAGAGGCATGAAGAAAGCAAAGAAGGTCTCTGGTATCTTCAGGGTAACCTGTGGGGGGCCTGTTTGGAGAAGGTATGACTACAGGGGAAGATCAAGGATCCATTTGAGGTGACAGGACAAAACTCTATTGTAACAGAAATCAATACTTTGGTAACTGCGTGGAAAAGTCCTTTACATTCTAGATCTAGAAGCACACTTTAAAATTGTATATTATGGGCAGTTATTTTTCTTGAAGATGATAAAGGATTAGAAAGCAAGAGTTTAACATATGCCCTTAAACTATAAAGGATCTTTACATATATATCTATTTTCAATGACTACTCTACAAAAAGTCAGTTGTATTCATTTCCTCTTCTAGTATTAAAAATTGAAAATAAAAAATTTTATTAAAAATTACTTCTTTTCAATTAGAATGACAGTACTTTGTCAAAGTTACATACATAGTTGAGATACATCTCAACTCAAATGGGGGTAAAAGATTTTTAGTTCCAGTTTCAGTGGCATTTGAGACAAGGTCAAAGGGGTCATGTTCCAGTTACATCAGTTAATGATGTCTGGATGTGCTATCCCAGTGCATATGTTGCTCTGGGAATGAAAGCAAGCTTGTATGTTTCTAGGCTTGTACTAGTAGATATTCTTTAGTCAAACTTAAACTTACTTTAACTACAACAACATCTCTTAAATCTGTAAAATGGAAAAATTATATGCATTCCCTTAGCATTGGAGTTTTGGGCTTAAGTTTATTTTCCTGAGGTCACAATGTATTGTTAGGTAAGACTACTGTAGGTAATTCACTCATTCACAATCTACACTATGTAATTTACTGAAGAAATATTCTCTTAGAACCTTGGAAACCCATGACTATTTTAATCTATATAGAAAGTATTTTTTAAGTAAATGGCACATTTTGCTTCAATTGTGTACCAGCAACTTAATGTTTCTATAAAATGTTCACATAAAAAAAAAAAACTAACCAACTAACTGACAGATTCAATCACAAAGGTGCCTGATAGTGTCAGTTGTTCTGAAATACAAAGAGACAGGAGAGACTAAGAGACCCATCACAGAGTAAATACATTAAAAGCACTCATTTGTGCCTGTTTTTAGATCTGGGAATGTCAAGAGAGATGAACAGCATTAACTTTGATCATAGGAATCACTCATTAAAACTAGAGAATAATTCCTCTTATTTTTAAAGAGTGTTTATAGAGTTATAGAGTGTTTGAAGCTCTATAAAATACAAGAGCAATTATAATTCCTCTAAAATGAGGAGGAAAAAGAACACCTATATTTCTTCTTTTATGAGTTTACAATTTGTACGTTTAGTTTCCTACCCTAACTATGGAAAACCACATCTAGTAAAGGAGAGTTTGAACATGAAATTTTTCCCCTCTTGGTGGAAAAAGGGGGTGGAGAAAACTGTTGATTTTTTTTCACAAGTTCTGCAATCATTAGGAAAATATCATTAGTTTATGTATAGCATACAAAATTGATGAATTATCAAGCTTGGTGAAAACTAGCATGCCTAACACCCATGTTTCCCTTGTTCAGGGCTGAGAGAATGTGAAACACATACCACATAAAAGTGGCTTCACAGTGCAGAAGGTAAGGGTGAATGCTGCATAACACTTTTGAATTTTCTTCTGATTGAACATACTACTGGAGTCCAAGTGAGGTACTTAGTAAGTCTAAAAGCTTAAAGTTATCAATAAAAAGGGAAACAATGCGGACCATAAACCATATATTAAATAGACAGTAGGATCCCACTGAAGGGCACATAAAAACAAGAGATGAAATTAACATCTAATTAGGGCAAACACAAAGGCAGAAGAGGCTGCTTGTTCTTGCAAATTCATCTGGCCAATTTAGGGATTTAGACTGATGATTCTATATATAATCTACCCTAACAGAAACTGGAACTACAGACCCCTAATCAATAATAACAGTCTGTCTGCCAAGACATGGACATACGCAATAGTTTTTACTCTTTCCATCTTCACTGGCTTAAATGAAGAGATTCTAATTTTTCCTCTCACTACTAATTTATTTTGATTTTATAATCATTTTTTCAGTCATTAATGAAACTATCAGATTTCATTTGAATGTGTTATTAAACTAATACATCAGTCTGCATCAGTTCTACATAGTGATGTGTTAGTCCAAAGCATCTAAATACATCTTCAAATTATGCACCATAGACATAAAATTATCAGTGCTCAAGGAGCTGCTTCAAACAGGGATACTATTTGATGTCACAGTGAAGTGTTCCTATGCCAGGTTGCTCCTCTGAACTAAGAAGAGCCCTATATTCTTCATTGTGCTGATTAGCAAATGCTTTGGTTTTGTCCAATGACTGGGCTAAAATTGTAAAGTGGATTCATTTCCAGTCACCCTACCATTCCAATACTCCCTTAACTCCCCAAACCCCCTTACCTATTCTCCTTGTTTTCTTCTCCTGTCCAATGGCCATAATCTCCAAATTCTTGGAAGACTTTGCTGAATATTCATGTGACTGACGTTTTCTGAGCAAACTTAGGATAAAATTGGAAGGAATATTTATAACCTTCACTTAACATTTCACGTCATATTTCTCACTCCTTCACCACCTCATTCCCTTTTCCCCTTCCCTCTACCACCTCATCCTCTGCTTTTTTTTTTTTTTTTTTTTTTTTTTTTTTTTTTTTTTTTTTTTTTTTTTTTTTTTGCCTCTTAGTGTTCTTTCACTGAGCTGAACCCACAGCTCAATTTCTATATTTAATTTTGAGAGAGGATCTCATTAAACTATACAGGACACGCCTGGCCTCAAACATATGATCCTTCTGTTTCAGCCTCCCTAGTCACTGGGTTACAGGCATATACTAAGGCATGCCATGGCACCCATCCTGTCTCTAATCTTGACCTTACCATAACTCTCTCAAATTAAAACTGATCACATATTTTTGTAGCCCCTTCCATTAAGAATGGGAATAATATCCTGCAATTTCCCCAAAATGTCTCATTTTCACTCTCTCGGTACACTGATATCATTTCCTGAACAATATTGATCTGGCCTACTTGAGGCTAAATACAGAGAGGTTTGGCCATCCCTAGCTGACCCACCTGCTGAAGCATTCTCATGAAAGACGCAGGAAAGACTGGCAGAATCAACACATCATCCATAATATAAATCACCAGTCACAAGTTGTACTTAAACTGCTAAATTTTGGAGTGATTTGTTATGAAGGAATGTACAACTAACACACTCATTTTTCACTCTCTCAGTTTTTGTCACTCTTCCTCATTGTTGTTCTGTATAATTTGAAGTGTCTTGTGCTACCAATGCTATAGATTTTGGCCTTGTTATCAGTTTTCTTGTATCTTATAAATCATTTTCTTTTAATGAGTAACAGGTAACAATAAATCCATTACTTGATTTTTCAATGAAACAGAATAAAAAGAATTACTATTTTCGCACTTCTAAATAAGAAGCAACATGGCAAAGTAGAAATACCTAGGCATTTATGTGTACACACACACACTTTTTATTATAGTTATAAGAATTTTACGTACTAGAATATAGGAAGTCCTAACCTATTGTCCCACAGGGATGGATGAGTCACCTGGTAGACTGAAAGAACATTAGAAACTGCTGTATCCTTCATATTTTTATGACATCATTTTTACATATCAATTTTTTATAATAACATTATTTACTAGAATGAGGAAAATCACATCAAATGATCCAAGTAAATATTCAGGAAATGAAAACTAAGGTTATGCCCAATGTTCCTACAATCCTATAGTTAAGCTTCATAATAGTAATGATGAAAGAAATGAATTGTCAGAATTCCCCAAAATCACTTTAATATGGGTTCTGTGGGAGGTTTGTGAAATTACATCTGAAAAATAATGAATCAAATACCTCCCACACAATGAATGATTTTATAGTAATTTTCCATAATCCCTATTTTCTTTTCATTATGAAATCCATGTTGTTATTGTTACTGTTAGGTGCCATCGAGTCAGTATCCAACTCATAGCGACCCTCATAGGGTTTTCAATGGCGGTTTCAGGATTGCCTTGGGAGTGGGCTGCCACATCCTTCTCCTGTTTTTGTGGTGCTGGGAATTGAACTTGGGAACTCAGAGACTGCAGAGCAGTGCTCTACCAACTAAGCTAAATCCCAGCCCATGAAATCCATATATACTTCTTAATTTAATGAGCTAAATAACCTACCTCCTTGCCTATCTCTCCTATTCTCCTTCACTTTTCCTTTTCATTACAATGACCTTGTTTTTTCTCAGTGTGTTCAGTTTCTTAGACTGCTGTATCTGAATCACCATCCAAGGCTTCTCCTGAATAAGGCAATCACACAGAGACCATCTTGAAATGCTCTATCTAATGGTGTTCTGCCATTACTGTTTTACATATCACTCAAGAATACAATTTTACATAGCCCAAACCATTAACTGAAATTACTTCATTTTTTTTATTTGCTGACTTTTTTATTATACATTTTCTCCAACTAAATTATACCATCTTTGCGATCAGGAACCTTCCTTTTTATGCTCACTATTATGTCCGCCATCGAAAATCCTATGAGGGTCGCTATGAGTCGGATACCGACTCGACGGCACCTAACAACAACAACAACATTAGTACCTGCCTTGGTCTAGATTTAATACATGAGCTCTAAGGGTTGCATGCAGGAGCATTACTTACAAAGAAGGGAGCTATTTCTGTCATGAAACATCTCTATTTGTGGCTGGGATTTGGCTCAGTGGGTAGAGCACTGTGCTGCAGTCTCTGAGATCCCGAGTTCAATTCCTAGCACCGCACAAATGGGAGAAGGACCTGGCAATCCACTCCCAAGGCAATCCCGAAACAGTTAACCATTGAAAACCCTGAGGGTCTCTATGAGTCGGATACCGACTTGACGGCACCTAACAACATTATGTCCTTAGCATCTACACTACATGCATTGTCAAATGAATTGCACAGCAAATGAACTGAATAGGAAACACATAGCTGACTGCTCACACTAAAATATGTAATCCCATGTAGTTTCTTCCTACCCTATGAGTCAGACCAGACTGGACAGCACCTAACAGCAACAAACCATTTTTCTATTAGTAAGAAACCATTAAACCATTAGTAAGAAAAAAAAGCCAAATTATGATATAAGCCTAATGAAACTATTTTTAAATGGTAACTATTGAAAGGACATAATTTATTCCAAAAAGAAAATGTGTATTGCATGTTTCAAATATATTTTATTCATGAACATGTCAGGCCAACAAGATGCCTCCCCTTCTTTCTCCATTAGTAGAGGTAATCGTGACTTGTCTATGTGGAGCAATCCTGAAATCGCAGCCTCTAGCTAAAACCTTACATCTGTGACTAAATACTAATGGAACCGTTTGCCTTGCGTCAGCAGATCCACCCACATCACTTTGAAAATGTACCACCATTCCCTACAGCGCAGGCTACACTTATAAAGATGTATGATATGATTTGTTTCCCACTGGGAAGAAATGGTTTGTAGGGGGGAAAAAAGAGCTGCTATGAGTCAGAAAGTGTGTATTTGTGCAAAAGTGAAATGCCTCACTCCATGAACCACAGAGAATTGAAAAAAAATTCACCAGTTTTCTCTACTAGTTAAAATTTGGGTTTTATTCTCAGTTTAATGATTAATACCAAAGAATGTCATATATTGAAAAAGATTATAACATGGGGATGTTTGAATACAGAAAAAAAATGCATGCAATGGTATAATCTAATTGCTATAAATTTTAATTGGTACAGGAAAAATAGAAACAATTTAAGTTCAAGGGCTTTTTGTTATTGTTTGCTAACAATTATTTGAATAACTATCAAGGGTAGAATTATATTTAAAGAATTCTTATAAGAAATACATGCTCAGGAAAACACATACATACTTGTCTGCTGTTATGCATGTTGTTGTTTTTGTTAGGTGTCCCCTCATAGGGATTGCAATGGCTGTTTCAGGATTGCTTTGGGAGTGGGTTGCCACGTCCTTTTCCTGTTTTTTTTGTGGTGTTGGGGATCAAAACAGGGTCCTCAGAGTGCAGAGTAGCACTTTACCTACTGAGCTAAACCCCAGCCCCATTATAATGTATAGTTCAGAAAAAAAAAAACAATTTGCTTGATATTTGTCTCTAGATATGTTGTTTCTGAATTTGTGTACCTTCTCTTTACCCTATTTAGAGTCCAGACTGGAAAAGTGGGAATGCATATTTCTACTCATGGGAATGCCAATGTCATTGACAGAATGAGGGGATGCTACACATAAGTAGAAAAAACAAGGTTCATTTGTTATTATCTTTCACCTTGCTCAAGTTTTGCTATAGCTAAGAGGAAAAATCATAAGGTTATTTTAGATGCTATGTATTAAAAGAACTATTGTTCAGGCAAAAGAAAAACTTAAATGCAATCTTCTGTAACTATTTATTTAGTACTTAGGAGTTGAACCTAAGGCCTCACACATACTTTGCAATTGTTCTACCATTGGGCTCCACTCTCATCCCATTTTTAAAATTTGTTTTATCTTGAGCAGGATCTCACTAAGTTACACAGGCTGCCTTTGGCCTCCAACTCCCAATCCCCCTGCCTTGACCTTAGGAGTCACTGGGATTAGAGGCTTGTACCTTTGCTTTAAAGACAAACATGTTTAAATAGGAAATTGTTCAAGTCTTTCCATGGTTGTGCAGCAAAGATCACAGTAGACAACTGCAGTCAAGAAATTGAATAGAGCTGGGTGCAATGGCTCACACCTGTAATACCAGAGATTCGGGAGGCAGAGGCAGGAGGATCGCAAGTTCGAGACCAGAGGCAGTCTGCGTTACTTAGCAAGACCCCGTCTCAAAAAATTAAAAAAAAAAAAATGGGCTGGGGGTGCAGCTCAGTGGTACAGCATTTGCAAAGCATGCAAGCACAAGGCCCTGGGTTCACCCCCAATACCGGCAAAAAAAAAAAAAAAGTTGAACGGAAACAGAATAGATAGTAGGGGTCCTTGAAAGCCATAGAATAGTGAGGTCAAGGGGATCAATGAACAAAGCAGGAAGCACACCTTACATCCACAATAAGTGGTTTTGAATTCATCCTGTAGGCCACAGGGAATATGGGATTTGACTTTTGGAAAATTGGTGAAGAAGCAAACTTAATTCAGTACGGTCAAATAAGTACTCAACTGTTATTCCATTACTTAAAACAGGTTAATGGTCTTACGTATATAAGAAATGGCCTAACATGTCCCCTTGGGAAATCTGTTTATAATGTGATAAGATCAAGCATTAAAGCAAGATTTTGTATTGCATTTCTGCCATGTTTTTGATATAGTTATTGTATTGATTGTTTTTACTCAATAGGGAAAAAATACAAAAATTTAAAATACTTGCCATTATCTAAATTACCATGATTCTCTTTTACAGTTCTACAACCACAATGACATTGGAAATGGTCTGAGAGGTTCAATGTAAAAGCAATAAAATAAACATTTAATATCCATTTGGTAATATCTATACCTCATGGGGGAAAGGCATCACTGAATAGAGCACAGCTCATGGACACAAGCTCCAGACATGCACCAGCAGTTCTTAGGAAGCTGGGATATCATTCTTTCATTACTAAGTCTTATCTGTTTTCTTCTCAACAGAACTATGAAAAATACCATCCTTATTATATGAGTCTCTAAACATATAGGAGCAAAGTAAGACATATGAAAACTTTGGTATAGATCCCACAAAATTTAGAGAAGCCTGAAAAAATTATTTGAGAGTATGTAACACTCAAGAGAAATCTCGGTTGGTCAGGTGCAGTGGTGCACACCTGTAATCCCAGTGGCATGGGAGGCAGAGGCAGAAAGATCGCAAATTCGAGACCAGAAGCAGTCTGCATAACTTAGGGAGACTCTGTCTCAAACAGTTAAAAAAAATGGGCTGGGGTGCAACTCAATGGTCCAGCACTTGCAAAGCACACAAGTGTGAGGCCCTGGGTTCAACCCCAGTAACACACACACACCAAAATAAAAAAAAAGAGAGAGAGAAAGAGAGAGAGAGAGAGAGAGAGAGAGACAGAGAGAGAGGGAAATCTCTATACAGAGCACACAGTGAACAGACTCTACAAAAAAAATCTGCTCTCATGGTACTGAAGGACAAAGTGGAAGCTGCCTTATAGGAACTGGTGAAACACAAGGCTGCAGGAATTGATGGAATACCAATAGAGATGCATCACTGGAGATGCTAACTTGTTTATGCCAAGAGACTTGGAAACAGATACATGATGAGCTGACTGAAAGAGATCCATATTTGTACCTATTCCCAAGAAAGGTGATCCAACCAAATGGGGAAATTATCAAATGATACCATTAATAAAACATGCAAGCAAAATTTTGCTAAAGATCATTCAAAAGCAACTGTGGCAGTACATAGACAGGGAACTGCCAGAAAATCAACCCAGAATCAGAAAAGAGCATGGAACCAAGGACATCATTGCTGACATCAAATGGATATTGGCCAAAAGCAGAGAATACAGAAAGATGCCCATGTTTTATTGACTATGCAAAGGTATTTGACTATGTGGATCATAAGAAATTATAAATAACATTTTGAACAACTGGAATATCAGAGCACTTCACTGTACTCATGAGGAATCTGTACATGGACCAGAAGGCAGTCATTAGAACAGAACAAGGGAACACTGCGTGTTTTAAAGTCAAGAAAGGTGTGTGTCAGGGCTGTAACCTTTCACCATACCTTTTCAGTCTCTATGTTGACCAAATAATCCAAGAAGCTGGACTTTAGGAAGAAGAACTTGGCACCATGGTTGGAGGGAGACTCATTAACAACCTCCATTATGCAGATGATACAATTCTCCTTCCTGAAAGTGAAGAGGATTTGAGACATTTACTGATGAAGATCAAAGAACACAGCCTTTCATTTGGATTGCACCTCAACAACAATAAAACAAAAATCCTTACAACTGAATCAGTAAGCAACTTCATGATAAATGGAAAAAAGATTGAGGTTGTCCAATATTTTGCTTTACTTGGTCCTACAATCAAAATCCACAGAAGCAGCAGTCAAAAAATCAAAACACGCATTGCTTTGGGGAAAACTGTGGAAAAAGACCTCTTTAAAGTTTTGAAAAGTTAAGATGTCACATTGAAGACAAAAGTGCATCTGACTCATGCCATGGTATTTTCAGCCACGTCATATGGTTGTGAAAGTTAGACATGGAATAAGGGAGACAGGAGAATTGATGCTTTTGAATTATGGTCCTGAAGACAAATATTGAACATACCATGGACTGCTAAAAAAACTCAACAGATCTGTCCTAGAAGAGGTGCAACCAAAGTGCTCCTTGAAAGTAAGGATGGTTAGATTGCATTTTATATATTTTGGACATGCTGTCAGGAGGGATCAATCCTTGTAGAAGGACATCATGTTTGGTAGAGTGGTAGGTCAACAAAAAACAGAAGACCCTCAGCTAGATGGATTGACACAGTGACTGCAACAATGGGTCTAAACATACAAAATATTGTGTATCTGGCACAGAATCAGGGAGTGTTTTGTGCTGTTGTACCTAGAGTTAATATGAGTCAGACTCAGTTCAATAGCATGTTAACAACAACAATATGGAGCTTAGATGAGTAGGGGAATGCAAAGAGAAACAAAATTTGACTAATGAATGAAGTATCTAATGATAATAAATAAAATGAGGTGAGAAGGAATACATATTGTTGGGAGGGGAGGAACCTGCACTTTTATGTGTGTTTGTGTGGTAACGGAATTGACCTATCAGCCTCACACATAATGGGCAGTGTTCTACCAGCGAGCTAAACCTCTCCACACCTATTTATTTACTTTCAATTACTCATTTATTTTGATCTGGCTAAGCTGCACAGGCTACCTCTCATCTTGAATTGACGATCTTCCTACCTCTGTCTCCTGAGTTGCTGGGATCATAGATGTGCACCACGGCACCCAGTGAACCTGTACTTTTAAATAAAGTGGTCAGGAAAGACTATGATATACAGACCTGAGTATACAACAAAGCTATCATGAAAGAACCTTCCAAACTAAGGGAATAATAAATGCAAAGGCCTCAAAGTAAGTGCATAAATGCCTATTTATGTATGAAGGACAAGGAGTAGAAAGTCCATGTAGCTACAGTCATGGCTGACAGGCATTGCAAGAGATAGGTTTAAGAGGTAACAGGGCATGAGAATGTAAGAACCTGGTAGGCAAAAATACTGATAAAGATTTTTGGCTTTTTTCCTGAGAGGGACAACCCTGAAAAGCTCTAAGCAGGAGAAAAATGTCAAACAAGTTTTAAAATAATCACTCTGGCTGCTGTATTGAACATAAGCTACAGGGGACAGGTGAAGAGGGAAGGTTAGTCAATAAGTACAAAGTTACAAGTAAATAGTAGGAAGAAGTGCTAGTAATGTACTGCACAGTGAGTGGGGTGACTCCAGATAACAATACTTTATATTCTATGATACTCAGAAGAGAGGCATTTAAATGGCTTCACCACAAAAAAATGATAAATGTATGACATGATATGCTGTTTATCCTGATTTGCTTATTATATATCTGTATCAGATCATCACAATGTATCCCATGAATATGCACAACTATTATGTTTCAATTAAAAAAGGAAAATGGATTTAAGGACAGAAGGGCAGAAGCAGAGAAATAGGAACTAATCCATGATTCAGTTGATAGGTGATGACATATAACTTGAATGAGGGGAGTATCAGGAAATTGGCTGAATTCTTGCTATATATAGAAGTAGAGCTATTTTTCACAGATTGGAATGAAACCTAGGGTTGAAAAAAGGGAGTCACACTGAGCAACTGAAAAATGGAGTTGCCATTTGCTGAGAGAGAAACAGTATAGTAGGTCCAGTGGAGGAAAATCAGACAAATTCAGTTCCAATGTCAAATTTAAGCTGTCCGAAGGCTCAGGGGGTTGGAAAAGTATATGCTGAACAAAACACAGTAGAGCCAATGGAAACAACACTTTTATTTGAGATATTGTACATACTGATCAAGCATATTATTGGCCAACAGCACAGGGAGCACATTAAAATAAACAACAACAACAACAAAAAAAAAAAAAACATGGGGTTATTTGTGTAGCAGTACTGTCCAGAAACAGGGTAAGCACCACCAATGATTACTTCTCAAGAGTGGAAGGGTGTGTTCAAGGAAGCACAAGTAGCATAGTATCACCAAGATAAAAGTTACTTGAGACTATTAAGCATAACACTTAGAAGGAAAAGCTCTGGCTTTCCTATTTAGAAATATTTCTCAAGTTTCCAAAAGAATACTTCTACTTCATCATTGCACTTACCATATTCTATTTTACTTTTTAAATATTTGTTTGTGTGTGTGTGTCTTCTGTGCTTTATTAAATGCTGATGTCTGGCATGGAGTGTCATATCCAGGAGGTGTTGCATAAAGACTTGTTGCATAAAATTCACTTAAATAATTTAGGAGGTTATATATCTTCATGGAAAGAACATAGATACAAAATAACTATTTGTTATGTTGCGCTTAGTAATACTATAAAATGGAAATGTTTATCAAATATAACTTTTAACAAAGACAAAAATTAATTTCTATAACTTTCTTAAGGTGCTCAATGTTCCAGATGTTTAAGGTTATAACTGCTGGCATGTAAATTTTAAATCTTGTTAGAATTTAAAACTGAATTGTCTTGAGCTTTTTAAGCAGCATTTGTAGCAATTTTTTTTTCACTATTGGCTATACCAAACTATTTAGGTATGCTTCTATTTGAAAAGTGTTAATTAAGCTTTCTCAAAGTAATTTGCTACTCTGAGTACTCTTTAAACACTATTTGTAGTTTTTCCACAAAAAGTGCTAAAATAGCATTTCTAAAGGAAATATATATAATAAGCTAAGTTTACTTTAAACTTGTTCTATTTCCACAGGTAAAAATATATAAAGTAAAAATCACATCTAGTTAAAATACAGTGTAGATTTCCAGAGCTCATTTGCCTCTGGATTTTCCGAGTACATTCCAGACAAATATACCCTGGAAATCTAAACCTGACCATATCCAAAAGTGGCCTAGGTTTGTCTGGATGAGGTAGGGTTGCCCCTTTCTGAGTTCTCTGACACTTGATGATTCTTTGGAGACCTGTTCCTACCATGTTTTCTTTCCCTTATTGCCTTGAACCAAAACTAAAGTCAAGAAGCATCTCAGAAAGCCATTCACACTGAGTTTTAAGTACCTTCCATATGCCAGCTACTGTGACAATTACCATAGTTTTCTCATTTACCTATCACACCAACTCTGAAGTAACTACTGTTAACCTTATATTCCTGAAGAAATAACTGAAGTCCTTAGAGTATAAATAACTGGCCTATGGGGCATTCAATCAGCCACTGGCAAGGATCAATCCCAGCTCTCTGCTCCTAAAGGACCTATTTTTCATTATATTATAAATTGCCTAAAATATCTCTATCCAAATGATTTTCACATCTTAACCCATTACCAAAGTCTTAACTCAAAGAAATGAAGCAAGCTGCAAGGTAGATCTCAGATATTTGCCAAGAGACAAATATAGATTGGGGGGAGAGGATCTGAAATTACATTTTGGAAGCAAATTTATTTCATATAGTATACATATACCTCCCCCTAATACAAGTACTTTAAGAAATAAATTCTACACTTTCTATAGTATTATTTATCATTAATCAGAGATTCATTTCAAACTGTAAGATCTAATACCCAATGTGTAATTATAGGCTATCTGAAGATACATTTCTATATAACTCTCCTGATTTCCCTTGTGATATTCATATCTGCCACGCCAACATTCATTATATAAAATGACAATACATTATTTACTAATAAAAGATTTTATGTGGCTATCTTCCCATGTCATAATTTTTTAAAAGTTCATATCCTTATTAGGATATTTTACTTGCATTTATATATAAAATGTTTCATTTATCATTCTTTCATTTAAAAAACCTTTGCTATATTTGGTATTCTGTTAAATATGGCTTCCGAATTCTATTGGAGAGTTTCACAGCAGAATTTGTAACCTCCCAGAGAAAACCTACTTTATATATATACTACACATACACACACATACATACATAAATATATATATACATATACATATTTATATGTATGTATGTATGTATATATATATATATATATATATATATACACACACACACATACATACACACATGTACACATAAACTTGTATTAATTTTTTTCCCTATAGAGCCAGGTATGGTGGCACATGCCTGTATTCCCAGCAGCTCGGGAGGTAGAGACAGGAGGATCACAAGTTCAAGAACAGAGGCAGTCTGCATAATTTAGAGGGACCCTGACTCAAAAAGTAAAAAAAAAAAAAAGGGAGGTTAGGGTTCAGCTCAGTGGGACAGCATTTGCAAAGCATGCAAGCACGAGGAGGCCCTGGTTTCAACCCACAGTACCACTAAATAAGTAAATAAATATTTCCCCTATAAAAAAACATTTTCTTCAATAATAAAAGCTGTGGTTAAATTTGCCCAGAGGTAGAGTACATCACTTTTTAAATCAAAATTTCCCTCAGATACATTCTACTCAGATTTATAAACCAGAATGCCTGCTCATCTTACTGGTGCACATACAAATAAACACACATTCATCTTATCCATTTTGTTTTTCTTCATACTCTTTTTTCTAACTCACAGAGTATTTACAATTAATTATAATATAACATTCTTTCATAAATCCACATTAGTTAGAAAGGTTCATCGTTGAGTGAGCTTTAGAAATGCCTGAATTTAAAAAAAAATGTCTAGGACTTCCTTATTAAGAATCCCCTGAGTAAAACAGGATCTAAAATACTATGGGATTGGCCCAAAACTCTGCTGATTCATAGTTTTTATGGTAAAAAAAGAAGTGTGGCAAAATTTTTAAAAATATGTCCCAGATATCAAACAATTCCACATCAAAACATTTAAGGATATTTGGCTCCAATAACCATGCTGTGTCTTTTATAAAGTGGTCTTTTATAAAGTGGTGCCAATGATAGTATCCACTTCAGGTGGAATTTGGATTAAAGATGATCCTATCCATGAATGATTTAGCCCTACAACTGATACATAATAAATGTTTCAAGTTTAGCATTATTATTGTTGTTCTTTAACAGTTGTGAAATGGATTCTACGATGGGTGGGATTATTAAATATATATTTGTTTTATTTTTTCTGAGAATAATTAGTTAATTAAGAAATACTCAACAGTAAGTTTTATCCATCTTCCTGGAATGTTGCTATTTTATTTTTCTTAGTGTTTTCAGATCCTCTCTCACAGATGTAGGGCCTCAGAGATGCAAGAATGTTTACATTATTTATTTGCCTTGACTTCCTTGACAATAGGTGCTAAATTAATGTAAAATGATACCATTCAGAATGCAAAAACAACATTCAAAATTACAAAAATAATGATTTTAACCATTCATTAATAATGTATATTTACTAAAAGCTAATATAGTACTTGAAATTCATGAACACTTTAAAGGTAACTCCAGTTATTCAGTTTAATGATTATATTAAGTATTGAGGGAGAAGGTACGATACCCTAAAATATATGATTCCAGCCCAGGCCAACAGACAGGATAACTTTTCATGGCCTGGTGCAGTCAAGAGAGTGAGACATACAGTATGCAAATTTATGTTAAGCAAAACTGCTACTGTATCTTTCCACTATCTAGGCCAGTTCTGGATAGGGAAACTCACAAGTGTTTCAGCGGGGCAGGTCAGTTGGAAAGAGGGGAGAGGATGAGGACAAATGCACTTTGAAAACACTACCCCAAAGATAATAATGAAAAATCCCAAAGCCTCAATATCATTTCTTACTAGTTCAGGTGAGAACTACTAGATTTCAAAGGAGACTAACAAATAACAATTCCCTTCCCCACTCCATTTCTGAACTAATTGGGAAATAAAACCAGAATTTCACCTTTACTATTGATAAAGCTGAAATCGTAAAGTGTGGCCAAGATCTGTGAGCAAACGGGGTTCCTGATAATGACTCCACAAATGAGTGGAATGACCATGACCACTCTGTACTGACACACTATGTGTTTCAAGCTATAACAAAAATACACCTGATTCTGAATTAAGAAGTAGATAGTAAAACAAGCATTACTGTCAAATTCGACAGAATAAAATAAATGTCTATGCATCATCTGTTCCTCCCTGATGTACTGCTAACATTTCCTATTACTTTTTCCCTGGCAGTAAACACTGAATTGGCCAGTTAGTTGGTTTATTTTAATAGGGTCTCCCTATATATTTACATTACTTATATAATTTGTGTTATAATTGTTCCTGGTACTAGGCAAACATGAAAAAAAAGAGATTTAATTCATATAATGCTGTTAAATGTGCTTTCTCTTTACTCATCTGCCGTAAAGTTTCAAGGCTGGTACTTTTGTATTTCAGAAACTTTTATCTTGAGACATGTCTGAGTCCCCACACATTCTTCTCTGTGCTTATCCTGCTAATTACTGGGGCTACTGGAAGCACAAAATAATGGGCCAACTGGCAATTTCTGTCACATTTGAAGTTGTCTCACAAGTAGGATAACTAAAATCCACTGCTTCCTTAAATTTTCACCTAATTAACTTGAAAGAGCTCACAAAATATTAAATGTGAAAAAATGTTTAACATAAGCTGAATCTTAGATTCTGAATTCAGCTAAGAATTCAGTTTTTCTACTTCTTAGATAAATCTTATCAGTCTTCAGCAGAGGTGAAATGGCAAAACCCAGAGCAATTTTGAGAAACATAAACTAATTACTTGTATTACTTCCAAAAGAGAAAAGGACAAACACATGCATAAATACACATAATCATACTAGTTTGAGATATTCCTCTAACCAGTTAACATGCTCCACAGAGAAGTTGTAGCACCTTAACTCATCATTCTGATGTCTATAAACAGTGGGAACACATTTTTGTATCTTTTCTTCCGATAAAAAAACTTCAAAATTAAAGATAAATGGGTTCTATAAAAGTTAGTAGGAATTGTCAGTTTTGCACCTTGATTTCTGTTGCTCTTTTTGCTTTACCAAGTGTCCATCTGTATTCACCTCCATATCAAAAGCCTAACCATTCGTCTGTGTGACTGTCTATCAGGATGTTTCCACTGACTTCACCCCCCACCAAAGTGACTCATGCATTCTCAAGACTGTCTAAAACTGTCTCTCTGTACCTTCTTACTGTAATAAATGCTACATTAAATACTCTAAACTTATTATAAACAGTCACTCTATCATGCTCATTTTTGCAATCGTTCTGCAATATTCTATTTTATCCACCTTGGGTTTCTTCTCACTTGGTGTACAACAATGGCTATTCTAACAGGTTGGCCACAAAATTAAAAGAATCTCTAAACTATAAGCATGAAAAAAATAGCTTGCATTTTAAAATAAAAACAAATCTAGCTATAATGAGGCAAAATAATACGGGGGGGGGAGTTGCTGAAATTTCAGTACCATGACTTAGTATATGTTAGAGATTTCCATACTTTTCTGAGTTCATATGTATACAGAGGATCACATGTATAAGGAACACTACAAAGAACAAAAAAGTCTTTTGTAGTGGTCAGACCCACCCAGGAGCTCTAGTTTCTCCAGGCCTAGTTTTTGCAGGTTCAAATGCTCAAGGAATAGAGATTTTGGTACACAGACCTAAAGTAACATTCTCTAGATTATACTGCATTCATACATTGATATAACAGCATATCTGAACTTCAGTTCCCTAATTTTTTCAATACTTTCTCTGAAAAAGCATTTATCATTATATTAGATACTAAGAAGACACTCATAAATATTACCTAATAATTTTAGTACCTAATAAAAATATTCACATGAATTAAAACTGTACTATTCATGAAATAGCAAACAGCTTTAGATATGTTAAAATGGTTAAACATTTCATAGGTAAATAAAAAGTATCTCTAAAACCATGTATCAAATGAAGGGTGGAATTAACCATGCGGCAGGACTGTGGATGCAGTCACAATGTGTTCAAGGAGCTAGATGAAGGGCACAGTGAAGCACAGCACCAGCTCTCACAAGGCAGAAATGAAATCTCAGAATCACTAGGTCTGAAAGGCTATCAACAGACCAATCAGGACAACTCACAGATGAGCAGGTACTTCTCCATTACTGACTCAAGCACAGGGGCTTCATGGCCCTTTTGAAGTCCAGTCCTGACATTTAAAATGGCTGTGAACTTTATGTTTTGTTTCCTTTGACAAATTCAGTCATCTGATGGGACAATGTTTTTACCACACATGCAAGGTTTAAATAGGTTTTAACAACACTGTTCTAAATGTGATTGCAATTTAACTTATTACTTGGCTAGCCACAGTGGCTCTGCTCCCAACAGTGGAGACTGATTAACCCGTGGATTGATCTGTTGCTGTCCTCATAACAGCACATAGCCACCCATTTGATTCTGGCGGCCTAAACCCTTCTTCACAGTTTTGTTATGAGAAAGCCCATGAGAAAAAAGGTTTATTAAAAGCTATGGGACAAAGGTATACACAGCCCTTAGCTTAATGCTAATATTCATGAGATCTAGAGTTAAATCACAAAAGATGGAAATTGACATCTAACAGTGCATGTATCATGAATACTGAAATACCAAATAGATGTCAAGTGTTGGAAATAAGTGAATCATCCAGAAGCTCATAGCAATATAATATTTTATCATCCTTAATCACTATGATTCAAGAGGATATTAATAGTGGAGTTTTAAAGTAGAACAATAACCAGCAGCCAAGATACTATGGCCTAATCAAGGATATGTGAAATAAAATGACATACATTTAGATAATTCAGTGATGTTAAGGAAAGATACTTCAAGAAAACTTTGGAGGACATCTTTGGCTAATGCCAACTGAAGTATTCTATGACATTAAAATCTCAAAATGTTAAATACAACACATTTAGCACTCATTTTCCCCAATATTTCATACTAAATCTACGCAGTGTATACTTTCTTCACAGAAGAAATAGAAAGCATTATTGACTTTACATAAATTATTTTAAAAATTAATAACCTTATTGAAGTCGAATTCTACATTCTTAAATCACAAAGATCTGATTACACGTGAGTACATTTCATTTAATCACAGGTATATTGTGTATTCATAGAAATACATTTCCTTTTTCTTCAAATAAAGATGAGAAAAAACTTGTTTCCTGCCTAATTGTATCAAAGTTTGCCTCAGAAATTTTGTATCATTTTATTTTATATAAATATTTTATATATATATATGTTATATATAAAATACATATAAGATTAGCCAATACAAGACTCTTCAAACTGTCAAAAATATTATAAGAATATAAGAATCTGACTGCCATCTTATGGCCCAAATTCAGGATAAACCTTTGAGAGAAGAATGTAACAATTAAAGGCCTTAGATTTCCGGTTTGGGGAAGAACAGACTTTCGGTCAATCAGACATGATTGGATGTTTGTGCTCACTGTCCCTGGACAGGCCAGCTGAGGTGCATCCCCATTTGAACCAAGATAATGTAAATCAAGAGTTGGAAAAAGTGTCCATTATTTGTTAACTGAAGTACAATTACAACTGTAATCATTGAGCATGCCCAATGCTGAAAATTAAATTCAGTCTTTCAATCTGTAACACACTTTAATATAACAAATATTCAAACATTACTTAAACACAGAAAAGCCTTTGAAATTTTTTTTCATTTTTTAAATACATACATTTAGCACAAGCAACCAACCCCTTCTCACCACTCATGCACTTACATATGAGAACTTTTCTTTTGTTTATAGTCTCCAGGCCTTTATAAATCTCTAAACTCTTCATTAATCATAAATAATAATAAATCTTTAATAATAGTCTCTCTTCCTTCCATCTCTCACACTCATGGGAGATCCTGCCCACCCCGCTATTAATCACAAATACTTGATTATTTTCACATGATTCTCTCAATCATATACCTATAGCACATAGCATTATTTATATGCACAACATATGAAAACATGGGCATCAGGATTAACCATGTAATTGTTTTGGCCAATAAAATGTGCGTAAAAATTATGTTTTCCACAAGAACCAAAAAAATCATCCTGTCACTTCTTTCTTTTCCTCTGCCACAAGATTGTGATGTCTTGTGATTTTTCTGACTGTTGGTATCCCTGCAAATGGGCTAAGACATGTTTAAAATAGAGGATGCTCCTTCTGCTTACTTTCCAAAGTAGGGAGGCCATAGAGAAAAGTAATTGAAGAACCACAACCAAGATACATTGTGAGGATTAAGCTGTTATTGTTATAAATCTCTGAAATTCAGGATCATTTGTAACACAGCATAACCTAGAGAAAGCTAGTGCTACATAGGTTTATACTGATGAGTACAGTAGATAACATGCACTGTGAATAGCCCTGTGCTTGTTACATAGTAAATATTCAATACATGGGAGCTATTATTAAACATACTGAAGGCTTCAATAAGGATTGCACCACAATACCAACCAAACAAAAATCCTTACAAGTGGGTCAGTAAGCAACTACTTGCTAAATGTAGAAAAGATTGAGATTGTCCAAAACATTGCTTTATTTGGTTCTACAATCAACTTCCATGGATGTAGCAGTCAAGAAATCAAAAGACACATTGCTTTGGGAAAAGGTATTGCAAAAGACCTTTTTAAAGTGTTGAAAAGTAAAGATGGCACATTGAAGATGAAGGTGCGCCTGACTCATGCCATGGCATTTTCAGCCACATCATATGCTTGTGAAAGCTACACAATGAATAAGGGAGACAACAGAAAAAAATTGATGCTTTTGAATTATGGTACTGGAGATGAATATGAAATATACCACAGACTGACAAAAGAACCAACAGATCTGTCCAAGAAGCAGTGCAACCAGAGTGCTCCTTGGAAGCAAGGATGGCTAGACCACATGTTATGTATTTTGGACATATTATCAGGAGGAATCCCCCACACGTCTGTCAGTTTCCCGCACTGTGGGGGCTTGTGTGTTGCAATGAGGCTGAGAGCTCTGCCACTGGTACCTCAGACATGAGCAAGGTTACCCAGGGTGGACAGGTTTTCAGCTGAGCTTCCAGACTAAGATAGACTAGGGAGTAGGACCTGGAGAACAACTCCCGAAACAACTAGCAATTGAAACCCCTATGAATAGCAAAGAAACACTGTCAGATATAGTGCTGGAAAATGAGCCCCCCCAGGTTGGAAGGCACTCAAAAGACTACTGGGGAAGAGTTGCCTCCTCAAAGTAGAGTCTGCTGTGATGACGGAAATGGAGTAAAGCCCCAGGGACCTCCATTTGCTGAAGTGGCATGACTCAAAATGAGGAGAAACAACTGTAAACATCCATTAATAACTGGAACATGAATGTACGTAGTATGAATCTAGGCAAATTGTAAATTGTTAAAAGAGAAATGGAGTGCATAAACATTGACATTCTAGGCATCAGTGAGCTAAAATGGACTGGCATAGGCCATTTTGAGTCAAACAATCATATGGTCTACTATGCTGGGAATGATAAACTAAAGAGAAATAGGGTTGCATTCATCATCAAAAAAGACATTTCAAGGTCTTTCCTGAAATACAATGTTGTCAGTGATAGAATAAAATCCACTCACCTACAAGGAAGGCCAGTTCATATGAATATTATTCAAATTTAGGCACCCACCACTAAGGCCACTAATGAAAAAGGGGAAGACTTCTATCCGATTCTGTAATCTGAAATAGATCAAACATGCAATCAAGACATACTGATAATCACTGGTGACTGGAATGCAAAGGTTGGAAACAAAGAAGAAGGCTCACTAGTTGGAAAATATGGTCTTGGTGACAGAAATAAAGCTGGAGATCGCATGATAGAATTTTGTCAGACCAATGACCTTTTCATTGCAAATACATTTTTTCAACATCATAAATGGAGACTATACACATGGACTTCACCGGATGGAACATACAGGAATCAAATTGACTACATATGTGGAAAGAGATGATGGAAACACACTGTACAAAATTTCAAAACAAGACGAGGTGCTGACTGTGGATCAGACCATCAACTTCTCATACGCAAATTCAAACTGAAGCTGAAGAAAATTAGAACAAACATATGAGAGCCATGGTATGACCTTGAGTATATCTCACCTGAGTTCAGAGACCACCTCAAAAATAGATTTAATGCATTAGACACAAATGACAGGAGACCAGAGGAGTTGTGGCATGACATAAAAGATATCATTCAAGATGGAAGCAAAAAGTTCTTAAAAAGACAAGAAAAAAAGAAAAGACCAAATTACATGTCAAAAGAGACACTGGACCTTGCCCTC
>VMDO01001301.1:0-217620 GCA_007922755.1 Pedetes capensis
TTTTTTTTTTTTTTTTTTTTTAACTTTTTGAGACAGGGTCTCACTAAATTATGCAGACCGCCTCTGGTCTTAAACTTGTGATCCTCCTGTCTCCGCCTCCCGAGTTGCTGGGATTACAGGCGTGCACCACCGCGCCTGATGATATATATATTTGTGTGTCTATCTGTATATCCTGCACTTGTGTGTCAGTTTGCTGTACTGTGGGGACTTGGCGTATTGTTGTGATGCTGAAAGCTATGCCACTGGTATTATAGATACCAGCAGGGCCACCCATGGTGGACAGGTTTCACCTGAGCTTCCAGACTAAGACAGACTAGGGAGAAGGACTTGGCAGCCTATTCCTGAAACAATTAGCCATTGAAAACCTTTTGAGTAATAGTAGAGAAACAACAACACTGTTGCTGTTAGGTGCCTTCAAGTCAGGTCTGACTCATAGCGACCCCACCATGTACAACAGAAGGAAACCCTCCCCCTCGCTGTGTCAGGCACGTATCTTTTTCATGTCTAAGCCCATTGTTCCAGGCGCTGGGTCAATCCATCCAGTTGAGGGTCTTCCTTTCTTTGGCTGAACTGCCACTCTCCTCATGTCCTTCTCCAAGGATTGGTCCCTCCTCCCAGTATGCTCAAAATATGTAAGAGAAAGTGTAACCATCCTTGCTACCAAGAGCACTCTAGGTTGCACTTCTAGGCCAGATATGTTGGCTTATTTGGCAGTCCATGGTATGGTCAATATTTGTCTCCAGCACCATCATTCAAAAGCATCAATTCTTCTCCTGTCTCCCTTGTTCAATGTCCAGCTTTCACAACCGTATGATGTGGCTGAAAATAGCATGGCATGAGTCAGGCACATCTTTGTGTTCAATTTGACATCTTTACTTTTCAACACTTTAAAGAGGTCTTTTGCAACAGCTTTTCCCATTGCAATGCATCTTTTGATCTTGACTGCTGCTTCCGTCGGTGTTGATTGTAGAACCAAATAAAGCAAAATCTTGGACCACCTCAATGTTTTCTCCATTTATTGTGAAGTTGCCTACTGACCCAGTTGTAAGGAATTTTGTTTTGTTGATGTTGAGGCTCAATCCATACTGAAGGCTGTGCTTTGATCTTCATCAGTAAATGTTTCACATCCTCTTCACTTTCAGCAAGCAGAGTTGTGTTATCTGCATAACACAGGTTGTTAATGAGTCTTCCTCCAGTCCTGATGCTTTGTTCCTCTTCATAAAGTCCAGCTTCTCGGATTATTTGCTCAGCACAGAAATTGAAGAGATATGGTAAAAGGATACAGCCCTGACGCACACCCTTCCTGACTTTAAACTACGCAGTGTTTCCTGTTCTGTTGGAATGACTGCCTCCAGCTCCATGTACAGGTTCCTCATGAGGACAATTATGTACTGTGATATACCCATTCTTTGCAATGTTATCCATAATTTGTTGTCACCCACACAATCAAATGCATTTGCATAGTCAATAAAACATAGACACCTTTGTGGTATTCTCTGCTTTCGGGTAATATCCATCTGACATCAGCAATGATGTCCCTGGTTCCACGCCCTCTTCCGAATCCACCTTGATTTTCCAGCAGTTCCTTGTCTTTATATTGTTACAGTTACTTTTAAATGATTTTTAGCAAAATTTTACTTGCATGAGATAGTAATGATATCATTCGATAATTTCCTCTGTCAGTTGGATCCCCTTTCTTGTGGATCTCTTCCTATCAGTTGGCCAGGTAGCTATTTTCCAAATCTTGTGGCATAAACAAGTAAGTACTCCAAGTGCCACATCTGCTGGTTGAAACATCTCTATTGGTATTTCATCAATTCCTGGAGCCTTGTGTTTTGCCTTCTTTCAAGGCAGCTTCAAGGCAGCTTCCACTTCTTCCTTCATTACCACTGGTTCCTGATCATATGCAACCTCTTGAAATTGTTGGTCATCCACCAATTCTTTTTGGTATAATGACTCTGTGTATTCCTTCCATCTTCATTTGATGTTTCCTGTGTTTAATATTTTCCCTGTAGAATCTTTCACTATTGCCTCTTGAGGCTTGAATTTTTTTCTTCAGTTCTTTAACCTTGAAAAATAGAGTGTGTTCTTCCCTTTTGGTTTTCTATCTCCAGCTCTTTGCACATGTCATTATAATATTTGATTTTGTCTCCTGAAACTACCCTTTGAAATCTTCTGTTTAGATCTTTAAACTTTGTCCTGTTGTCCTTTTACCTTAACTGCTTGACATTCAAGTGCAAGTTTTAGGGTCTCTTTTAGTATGTAATTTGGCCTTTTTCTTTTTGCTATATTTTTAACAGCCTTTTGCTTTCTTCATGAATGATGTCTTTGATGTCATGCCACAACTCATTTGGTCTTCAATCATTAGTGTCTAATGCATCAAATCTATTCTTGAGGTGGTCTCTGAACTCAGGTGGGATATACTCAAGGTCATACTTTGGCTCTGGTACACGTGTTCTAATTTTCTTCAGTTTCAGTTTGACCCTGCTAATGAGCAGTTGATAGTCTGATCCACAATCAGTACCTGGTCTTTTTCTGACATTTGATATTAAGTTTTCCATTGTCTCTTTCCACAAGTATAGTCAAGTAGGTTCCTGTATGTTCCATCTAATGAATTCCATGTGTATAGTCACTGTTTATGTTGTTGAAAAAATGTATTTGCAATGAAAATTTCGTTGGTCTGACAAAATTTTATCATGCGATCTCCAGCATTGTTTCTATCACAAACTCCATGTTTTCCAACTACTGAGCTTTCTTTTTTGTTTCCAACTTTTGCATTCCAGTCACCAGTAATTATCAGTACATCCTGATTACATGTTCGATCTATTGCAGTTTGCACGAGCTGGTAAAAAAAAAATCTGTCTTCATTTGTGGCGTCAGTGGTGGGTGCATAAATCTGAATAATAGTCATATTAACTGGCCTTCCTTGTAGACATATGGATATTATTCCATCACTGACAGAGTTGTGCTTCAGGACAGTTCTTGAGATGTCTTTTTTGGTGATGAATGCAACCCCATTCTTCTCTGTCATTCCCAGAATAGTAGACCATATGATTAACTGATTCAGAATGGCCCCTGCCAGTCCATTTTAGCTCACTGATACCTAGAATGTTGATGTTTATGTGCTCCATTTCCCTTTTGACGATTTCTAATTTTCCTCGATTCATACTATGTACATTCCATATTCCAGTTATTAATGGATATTTACAGTGGCTCCTCCTCATTTTGAGTCATGCCACACCAGCAAATGGAAGTCTCTGGGATTTTACTTCATTCCTGTCATTAAGGTCGACTCTATTTTGAGGGCAAATCTTCCCCAGTCATCTTTTGAGTGCCTTCCAGCTTGGGGGGCTCATTTTCTAGCACTATCTCTGACAGTGTTTCTCTATTATTCCTAGGGTTTTCCATGGCTAATTGTTTTGGGAGTGGGCTGCCATGTCATTCTTTCTCATCTGTCTTAGTTTAGAAACTCAGCTGAAACCTGTCCACCATGAGTGGTCCTGCTGGTATGTAATACTGATGACATCACTTTCAGCATCACAGCAACACGCAAACCCCCACACTATAGTGAACTGATAGACAAGTGAGGGAGCAACAACATACATGTATACCTAGTCCCAACAATACGCAAAGAGAACCCATCAAGAATGTTCAAGGGAATATTTGGTTTCTATTTTTAAAAGGAAAGGTCAGGCATAGTGGTGCACACTTATAATCTCAGCATTTGGGAGGTGGAGGCAGGAACAAAGGAAGTTTGAGGCCAGCCTGGGCCACATAGCAATTTCTAGGTCAGTCTAGGCTACTCAGCAAGACCCTGCCTGTCTGAAAACAGAAAAAAAAAAAAAAAAAAAAAAGTGCTAGGGATGGTAGGATGTAGCTTTGTAGTAGAGCTCTTGCCTAGCATGCAGGAGGCCCTGGGATTGATCCCCACCAGCACACACAATATATATATATATATACACATACATATATATATACATATATATATGTATGTATGTATATATATAAAAGAAAATCACAATAAAATAGAAAAATTGGCAAAATGCTTGAGTAGACACTTCAGAGAAGAAAGTAAAATGGTCAACAAGCATGTGAAAAGGGCGGTGAAGTCAGAGGAGTGGATGTTTTCTGCCAGTCACAGGCGGTACACTGCAGACCAGCAGGCTCTTGGAGCATCGGCCACATGAGGATGAGGAGATTTGACTACCCAGGGAACCGCGGGGCTCCAAGCTTGCCATGGCATAATGAATGCTTCAGATCTGCAGAGCTGCCTCGTTCCGTAATGCCCAGTCCTTCCCTATGTCCACTGACAATGCCTCTTGAACAGCCTGGGGCACCCGCTCCCTTCCCTCATCACCTCCTGCCGACCTGCTGAAGTTGGCTCTTGACAGGACAAATCGCCGCCCCTACCTCTGGTCCTGTCTCTATACCTTCCAAGGGACTTTTGACCATGTCACTCTCCAAATTCTTGTCATTCTGCTCCTTGTAGAGGTCAGGACAGACCCTAGTGTGGCTGCCTCCTCTGGAATCTGACACTCCCTCATGTCCCAGCTGTGGGCTGGGCCATCCTCCCCTAGGTCAGCCTAGGTCAGCCGTCCCCGCTGTGCACAGAGGCCACAGCTGAAGAGTGTCAGGAAATGCGGAGCCAGAAGGAAGCTGCAGCCATCTTGGCCTCAGCCCACCTCTAGAACACGGTGCCCCCTGCCAAGCCACACACAGGAGGGGCACTGACGGCAGCAGCAAGGGTCACAGTGTTTACATCTTGCCTGGCAATGGCAGGCGGCCTGAAGCTCTGAAGAGGCCATGAGCGAAGGCAGGCCGCTCCCTGTCCCAGGTCCTCTGTGTGCTCATTGGGATCCGGACAGCTTCCTTCTGGAGACCGTGGGACTCTGGCCGGCCGTGACCTTCCCGCTCAGATGCTGGGTGTGGCAGTGGATCCTCTGCAAGCCAGGGCCCATCACTCACTGCATCCTCTGTCCCGGGGCCCTGTGTTTCCCATGGACTCCCACCTAGAGGAGGCCAGGATTGAGGCGTCTCTGAAACCGCGTGGCCATGGCACGTTTGAGCCAGTGGGATGGGTGGGTGACAGTAGCCGCTACGTCAAACTTTTCTGAACGTGTGTCCCCTCAAACCCATGTGCTGAAGTTCTGCTGTGTGGTCCCTCTGCCTCAGTTTCCCATCTGTAGGAAGAGGATTGCATGAGTAATTACTTCTGCAGTGCCAGAAGTTACCAGATGCCAGAAGTTGAGGCCTCTGTAACTATTTAACCTCATGTAATAGTTTAAGGGGGCTGGGATTTAGCTCAGTTGGTAGAGCACTGCACTGTAGTCTTTGAGGTCCCGAGTTCAATTCCCAGCACCACAAAAATGGGAGAAGGACCTGGCAATCCACTCCCAAGGCAATCCCGAAACAGTCAGCCACTGAAAACCCTATGAAGGTCGCTATGACTCATATCGATGGCACCTAACAACAACAACAACAACTATAGTTTAAAAGCCTGCAGCCGTAGCCCTGTGGCATTCAATCCCATCAGATTTCGGAGGCTAAGCAGGGTCGGGCCTGGCTAGTCCTTGGATGGGACACCTCCTGGGAACACCAGATGCTGTAGGCTTGGGAGATGGACCCAGCAACCCATTCCCAAAAATCAATCCGCCATCGAAAACCCTATGAACAGCAGAGAAGCACTGACAATAGTGTTTCACCTGTTGTATGTAGGGTGGCTATGAGTCGGATACCAACTCAACAGTACCTAACAACAACAACAACAATAGGTTAAGTGTCGACATGTATGTTAGGAAATGAAGTCTTTGGAGGTGCCTGTGTCAGGGGGCAGAGCCTTGGTCAGGAGGATCAGTGCCTTTATGAAAGAGGCCCAGGAGGGTCTGCCTGTAATCATGCACTTGGGACAGGAGGCGCAAAGACCATGGTTCGAGGCCAGCCTGGGCTACCTAGCGAGCCCCTGTCTCAAAAACATATGCACAAACAAAGGCTGAAGAGCAAGCTGCCTTGTCCCTTCCACCACGTGAAGACACAGCAAGGAGGTGCCATCCATGGTCGCAACGCTGCCCTCACCAGATACCAGATTGGCCCGCGCCTTGATCTTGCACTTCCAGCTTCCAGAACAGTGAGATGTAAATTCCTGTTTTGGTGTTTGTTTTCCCAGTGCCAGGACTGGACGCAGGGCCTCCGGTGCACCCATGGGGCAGGCTTTCCCACTGAGCAACACTACAGCCCCAAGTCCTTTTTCGCTTGGTCCTCCTTGCCCCTCTCTTCCATCTTGCTCTGCTGCCCAGGCTGCTCTCGAACTCCTGGGCCCAAGTGACTGTCCTGCCTCAGCCTCCTGGGTATGCAGGCAGGCACCCCACCTGGCTGCCCTGCCTTCCACCACCTCTGGCACCTGGCTGGTGGGGTCCGCCACAGCAGCCCACACCCACTAGGGCATGTCCTGGGCTCATTCTCAGAAAGGGAGTGTCTTGCTGTGGTCCTGTTGACCAAGCAGCAGTTCTGTGAGAGGAGGGACCTAACAGGAGGGGAGGACACACTCCCTAGTAACGGATGCCCCCCTGGAGAGTTGGCAGACACTGGCCCCGTGCACTCCGGGCCAGGGTCACTGGTCTGGGCACTGCACACGTAATTACTCATTCAATCCGCTTCCTACAGATGGGAAACTGAGGCAGAGGGACCACACAGCGGGTCTGAGCCCAGGTGCCTGGCTGGAAGTGCAGCACATGGGACGGTCACACAGGGGGAGTCTGTAGTGGGTCTCTGAGCTCCTTCTGAGTCGAGATCCACCGACACACTTGACATCAGGAATCTCCCAACAGTTCTGCTCACAAACTGTGATGATCTGAAGTATTTTCCCCCCAACACTGACACCCAAAGTGTTATGTAAGTTTACTAAGTAGTCACAAAATACTCAACTTCTGGCATGCTGTAAATACTGACACGTAAAACTGAAACTAAAACTAAAACCGCACCTCCACTGTAGGCAGATGGGATATAAATGCCACAACAATTTGATGTCACACATTGTCCTTTTAAACAGCACAGGACCCCCCTCTTCTTTACCATGTAGATACAGGACATCTTTTACTTGTGGAACCCCACAGTTGTTTATCTTCAGGTAGATTTTTGTTTTGGTTTGTTTTTTGAGCCAGGGTCTCACAGTGTAGCCCAGGCTGTCCTGGAACTCACTAAGACCAGGCTGGCCTTGAATCCGTGCCAATCTTCCTGCCTCAGCCTCCTGAATGGTGGGATTATAGGCTGGCTCTCAGGTAACATTTTTATATTTGAAAACCTCATTGATCCCCACATATTTCTCCACAACATAAATGTCTATGTAAGGGCTGGAAGTGCAGCTCAGTGGGAGAGCTCCTGCCCAGCATGTGCTAAGACCCTGGGTTCAATCCTTGGCAATGCAAAAATGGGGAAAGTATATATAAATTGAAATCTCAAAATCTGATTTTCTGTGAGGCTCCATTAGAAAAATGAACACTACATGAATTATCAGTACACAATGGATTAAAACACAAGTGTTAGTTACAATTTTTAAATACTAATGATTAGTCACCTGCAGCCGTAGCCCTGTGGCATCTGATCCTGTCAGATCTCGGAAGCTAAGCAGGGTCGGGCCTGGTTAGTACTTGGATGGGAGACCACCCGGGAACACCAGGTGCTGTAGGCTTGGGAGAAGGACCCGGCAACCCACTCCCAAAAAACAATCAGCCACTGAAAACCCTACGAACAGCAGAGAAGCATTGACAATAGTGTTTCGCCTGTTGTACACAGGGTCGCTATGAGTCAGATACTGACTCGACGGCACCCAACAACAATGATTAGTCATGAAAAATGTAATTTGATTGGAAACACATCTCTTCCTCTTCCTTTTTCTCTTTTTGCAGGGCCTGGTGCATACTGGACAGGTGCTGCAGCACTGAGTCACTCCCTCAATGTTGGAAGCCCATCTCTTAAAGGACAGAATGCGCTTCTCTTTTCCTGTCAGTTGCTGGATCCCACGACTCCTTGCTAGGTGGAGACGAGGCCCTTTGCCAGGTCTCTCTCTGTTTCCCATTTCTGTGACGTCAACGCTGAGAGGGTGCTGTGCGCCCCTAAATGACAGACGGGAATGGGAGGAAATTCTGTCACAGTGATGTGACTCAAGTCTCTGAACCCCTTCCAGGTGAGAGTCCAGAACCCTCAGTGATCTCCTGCCACCAATGACACTGGTTGAGCCAGGTCCCCAGGGCTGCCCTCAGGCGCCCCACGTGGCCTCTCCCAGGCTGCCTCCCTCCCTGCAGCTGCTGCCTGAGACTGGCCAGAGCTGACCTGGAGCTCGGTCCAGCTGGGGCAGAGCCTTGGGAGTGCCTACAGACGCTCACACGTGGAGTCAAAGGGTTGCTACACAGCCAACCCAACTGGTTCAAAGTCCCCAAGGGGCTTTTCAGAAAAACAGGGGAATTGACAAATTCTTTTTTCAATTTAATTTTGTTTTGAGGGTGCTGGGGATGGAATCTAGGACATAGGCAAGTGTTCTACCTCTGAAATACATCCCCAGCCCTGAAATGAACAAATTGAATCTAAAACTTTAATTTGTAATGCAAAGGACTTAGAAGAGACTTGAAAAGAACAAAATTGAATGACTTGCACTACCTAATTTCTTTTTCTTTCTTTTTTTTTTTTTTCTTTTGTGGTACTACGGGTTGAACCCAGGAACTCATGCTTGCATGCTCTGCAAGTGCTGGACCACTGAGCTGCACCTCCAGCCCATTTTTTTTTTTAACTTTTTGAGACAGGGTCTCGCAAAGTTATGCAGACTGCCTCTGGTCTTGAACTTGCAATCCTCCTGCCTCTGCCTCCCAAGCCGCTGGAATTACAGGTGTGCACCACGCCCAGCTTGCACTACCTAATTTCAAAGACGGATATACTCGATTTCCAAACTGATTGCAAAGCTACTCCGGTAATCTAGATGGCGTGGCACAGATAAAAAAATGGGACTGGAGATGGGTGGACAGAATAGCAAATCTAGAAAGACACCCATCCATCCATGGTAGATTGATTTTCAACCAAGATACCAAGGCAATGCAATGGAGAAAGGGAGATCTTTTCAAGAAATGGTGCTGGAAGAATTGGACATCCATATGGAAAATACCAAACTTCAACACCCACTTCACAGTCTCTACAAGTGAATTCAAGATAAACCACAGACCAGAGCCAGGCTCCAGGGCCCACACCTGTAATTCCAGTGACTTGGGAAGCTAAGGTTAAGGATCGAGAGTTTAAGGCCAGAGGCAGTCTGTGCAACTTAGTGAGACCTTGTCTCAAAATAAAAAATGAAAAAGGGCTGAGTGCAGCTCCCTGGTAGAGCGCTTATCTACCATGTACAAAGCCCTGGGTTCGGCACCCCAGTACTGGGGGAGAAAACCCCACGGACTTAACAACAAAATGGATACTATGAAGCTTTTAGACTAAAATATAGTGACTACTTTGCACCCTTGGAGTGTGCAAAGGTGGGCTGGGATTTAGCTCAGTGGGTAGAGCGCTGCGCTGCAGTCTCTGAGGCCCCGAGTTCAATTCCCAGCACCGCAAAAATGGGAGAAGGACCTGGCAATCCACTCCCAAGGCAATCCCGAAACAGTCTGCCATTGAAAACCCTATGAGGGTCACTATGAGTCGGATACCGACTCGATGGCACCTAACAACAACAAACATCCCCTGAGGGGCAAAATCACTCTTGGTTGAGCGTGCAAAGGTGTCTTAGAAAAAGATGCAGAAAACACTGAGGGGTTGTAAGCAGTCTGTTAGACTTGCTTTTGTGTGTGTGGGTGAGGGGGTAGTAGGCGTTAAACCTAGGTCCTCACACGTGCTTTATAAGTACTCTAACACTGAGCTGGACCCTCAGCCCATTCTCAACTTTTTCTTTTGAGACAAGGTCTCTGGCCTCGAACTTGTGATCCTCCTACCTCCACCTCCCGGGTTGCTGGGATTGTGGGTGTGTGCCAGCACACTGAACTAGACATGCCCAGAATTAGGAACCAGTGCTCATCAAAAAGTGCTATCAGGAAAATGAAAAGGCAAGCCATAGGCTGAGAGATATTTGTCATGCATATAGCTAGCAAAAGACTTACATCTAAGATATATAAAATATATCACAAACCAATAACAAAACCAATACAAATCAATAATAAAAAGTAAACAACTCAAATTTTAAAAATATGTAAAAGACTTGAATGGACATTTCAAAAAATAGGCAAATGGCCAACCCGCACATGTGAAGGCACTCAACACCATCAGTCATTAGGGAAATGCAAGTTAAACCATAATTAAATACAACCTGGTAACCACCAGAAAGCTAATAAGAACCAGGTCTACAATACCAAACCTGGAGAGGATGTATAGCATGTGGAATTCTCATCTGCTGCTAATTGTTGTTAGGTGCTGTCGAGTTGGGTCTGACTCATAGAAACCCTACGTACAACACCACAAATTCCTCCCAGATTCTGTGCCAGGCAAACTATCTGTTTTATGTTTAAGGCCATTGTCGCAGCCACTGTGTCAATCCATCTAGTTGAGGGTCTTCCTTTTTTGCATTGACCTGCTACTCTCCCAAACATGATATCCTTTTCCAGGGATTGATCCTTCCTGACTACATGTCCAAAATACGTAAGATGCAATCCAGCCATCCTTGCTTCCAAGAAGCACTCTGGTTGAACTTCCAGGACACATCTGTTGGTTCTTTTGGAGTCCATGGTATATTCAATATTTGTCTCCAGCATCAATTCTTCTTCTGTCTCCCATATTCACTTATCCAGCTTTCACAACCATATGATGAGACTGAAAATACCATGGCATGAGTCAGGCACATCTTCATCTTCAATGTGACATCTTTACTTCTCAACACTTTCAAGAGGCCTTTTGCAACATCTTTTCCCAATGCAACACATCTTTTCATTTCTTGACTGCTGCTCCCACAGGTATTGATTGTAGAACCAAGTAAAGCAAAATCTTGGACCACCTCAATGTCTTCTCCACTTATTGTTAAGTTGCTTACTGACCCAGTTGTTAAGGATTTTTGTCTTCTTGATGTTGAGGCGCAATCCATACTGAAGGCTGTGATCTTTGATCTTCATCAGTAAATGTTTTAAATCCTCTTCACTTTCGGCAAGCAGGGTTGTGTCATCTGCATAACACAGGTTGTTAATGAGTCTTCCTCCAATCCTGATGCCGCGTTCTTCTTCATAAAGTCTGGCTTTTTGGACTTTCCAGCTCAGTATAGAGATGGAAGAGATACAGTGAAAGGTTACAGCCCCGACACACACCTTTCGCGACTTTAAACTAGGCAGTGTTTCCTTGCTCTGTTCAAATGACTGCCTCCTGGTCCACATACAGATTCCACACGAGTACAATTAAATGCTCAGGTATTCTCATTCTTCACAATGCTGTAGGAGTGCAAAATGGTACTTATTCTAAGGAAAGCTGTCCATTTTTAGTAAAAGTAAACATACATGCACCTACCCTATGACCCTGTAATTCCAATACATGGATTTACTCAACAGAAATGACAGTGTGCATGCTGAGAAGACTGGAACACAGATGTTTACAGACACTTTATTCATTAAGCCTTGCTGTGGTTTGCATAGGGCTGGGGTTTAGCTCAGTGGGTAGAGCGCTGCGCTGCAGTCTCTGAGGTCCCGAGTTCAATTCCCAGCACCGCAAAAATGGGAGAAGGGCCTGGCAATCCACTCCCAAGGCAATCCGGAAACAGTCAGCCATTGAAAACCCTATAAGGGTCACTATGAGTCGGATACCGACTCGACGGTACCTAACAACAACAACAACAACAATGGTTTGCATAGGGCTGGGGTTTAGCTCAGCTGGTAGAGTGCTTGTTCTGCACTCTGTGAGGCCCTGGGTTCAATCCCCAGCACTGCAAAAATGAGAAGGACCTGACATCCCACTCCTGAAACAACCTGCTTTTGAAAACCCTGAGGGTCACTGTGAGTTGGACCCGACTGAATGGCACCTAACAACAACATGGTTTACATAGTAGGCACCCTCCTAAAAGCCTCAGGTGTCGGAGGCTTGGTCCCTGGCTAGTGAATCCAATCACTGACAGGTGACTGGATCATGAGATCACTGACCTGATCAGTGGATTAATCCACTGATGGAAAACTAAGTTGATGGCATTATTGGGAGGCAGTGGAAACTGGCAGGGGGGCCATGATTCTAGGAGGCAGGTGGCTGGGAGCATGCTGTGACAGGTATAACCAGGCCTTGCCTCTGTGCTCTCTCTGCTTCCTGCTTAACAACTCTTCTCAGCCATGCCCTTCTGCCATGATGTTTCAGCCTTACCACAACGCCACACAGATGGGGCCAGCAGACCGTGGACTGAAACCTTTAGCCCAAATCCTTCTTCCTTACACTGTTTCCCTCAGGGCTCTGTCACAGTGCCAAAAGGCTAACACAAGCCCCAAGATGGAAACAACCCAGATAGATGGATTCTCCTCTATCAGCAGGGGAATGTTGTTGTTGTTAGGTGCCGTCAAGTTGGTGTCTGACTCATAGCGACCCTATGTACAACAGGTGAAACACTATTGCAGTGCTGTTTATAGATGAGAGACCAGGAGGAATTTTACCTCAAGGATAAAATCAGGGGCACACAGACACCTGCAGTACCACCACATCTGGCTAATAACAGCGAATTATACGGTGTGCAGAGTTCCTTCCTTCTGACTGAGGTTTTAAAACACCCTATATATCTTTAATACCAACAGTGATTGCACTGTTTTTTCTTCTCAAACTAAAACACTTCTCAGCCTCCTAATTAACATTAAGTTTTGGGCTAATACTAACTCAGGCAGTTACTGAGAAATCTGCCTGAAAAGGACTTATTTATTGATAGATAGATATGCTGTCACTATGTAATCTAGGCCACCCTTGAATTCAGGCTCCTCCTGCTCCAGCTTCCTGAGCCCTGGGATTGCAGGTACGCACCACCATACACTTGCCTGAAGTTTTTTTTTTTTTCTCATTATTTGGGGGTTGAACCCAGGGTCTCACATATAGTTTTGGAAGTGCTCTACCACTGGGCTGTACTCCCAGCCCATTTTTAATTTTTTTATCTTGAGACAGGGTCTCACTAAATTATACAAGCTGACTCTGACCTCGAACCTGTGACCCTCCTGTCCCTGCCTCTTGAGCCACTGTGATTACAAGTGTGAGCCACCATGGCCAGCATAATTTTTAAAGGAATTAAAATTCAGAGGCAGAAAGTATGTGCTCAGAGCATTACACAAGTGTAATTTGTGCTTTTTCCCTGATTGCTCTGCAAATCATTTGCTCAAGACACTGAAATTAGAACAGTAAAATTAATACCCTGCAAATGGTGTCCCATTCTTGGCAAGGCTGACCGCATTTTAAAAACCGAAGCTGAAACCAGGTGTGGTGCTGCAAACAGAATCCCAGCACTTGGGAGGCTGACGCAGGAGGATCCAGGGTTACACAGAAGGAGCCTATCTCAAACAAATACAATGTCATAAAAGATGAAAGAAGCCCAAGAAACGCTCAGGCTGAGGAATCTATGGAGTGTGGTAGCAAATGTTTAACAGCTTCTCGGGGAAAAAACAAACAGCAAACTTTGATTTGTAGCATCGTTGATCTCCATCGTGTCTAAAGCCTGCACTGGCCAATTTCAAGTCAGCCATGTGACATCATGGGCCGCAGGGTTGGGAAATGTGCATGCGCACCCTCACGACTCCACCCCCACAGAGATCAGCGTAACCGTAAGGGCACGCGTAATAGGAAATGTAGTACAATGGCTGGGAAGAGCTGAGTTCTCTGTCTTTATTATCTTCGTTTTAAATATATTTAGTTATGGGCTGGGGATGCAGCTTAGTTGTACAGTGCTTGCCCCGCATGCACAAAACCCTGGGTTAAATCCCTAGCACTGCAGTAAACACACACACACACACACACACACACACACACACACACACACACACACCAAAAAAACCCTGGCAAGGCAAGGTCCTAGATTGGATTGTGAATTTGGGGAAAATACTATAAACGGCATTACAGGTGACCTGTATATTAGATAGTATTAAGCTTTCTGAGCGTGGCATTTATATTTCATTTATGTAAATTAACATTCTTGCCCTTAGGAGAACACAGCTGCTATTACAAAGGACCACAAGCTGAGTGGCTTAAAACAACAGAAATCTAGTCTCTTCTGACTGTGGAGGCCAGAACTCTGAAATCGTGTTGGCAAAGTGCTTGGAAACTCTCAGGGAGCATCTATTCCCTGCCTCTCTTCTGCCCTCTGGTGGTGGCTGGTAGACATAGTGCCCCAGTGTCTGCTTCCTTTGCCACAGGGCTGTCTTCCCAGGGTGTACGCGATTCTCTTTACTTCCAAGGACCCCCTTCACTGGATTAGGACCCGCCTTAGTCTGATATGATCACATCTTAATCTGATGTCACCTGCAAACACCGGGTTTCCAAATAAGAGGATAAACATAGGATGTGGCTGGATGTGAATTTTGGGGGTCACTATTCAGCCCAGTACAGAGAGAAAGGAGGTGAAGCCTGCAATGATCTTAAGTAATTCTGCAACTATGTATTCTCAAACCAAGATGTAACCAAACTAGAAATCAGTAACAGAAAGGTAACGGCAAAGCCGTCAAACACATGGAAACTGAATGACAAATGTTTCTGAATAATCCATAGATCAAATGAGTCTCAAAAGAAATGAAACAAAACACTGTGTTGAATGAAAATGGAAATACAACATAAGAAACATGAAACGCGGATGTAAGTAAAGCAATACTCAGAAGGAAACTTACACCACTGAATACATCTATTAGACAAGCCTGAATAACCTAAGGCCTCATCTTAAGAACACAGGACTCTGAGTGTAGCTCAGTGGCAGAGCATGTGCTTAACATTCATGAGGCCCTGGGTTCCAGACCCAGCACTAAAGAAAACCAAACCAACAAACAAGAAAAGCAAAAACAAAAACAAACAAACAAACGAAAACAACAACAACAACAAAAAAACAAAACCAGCAGTATACCAACAGGATGCAGGGGTGGGGAGATAACAGATACCTGAGTATCAGTTAATGAAATTAATAAAACACTAGCGTGCTGGGCATGGTGATGCCCACCTGTAATCCCAGCACTAGGGAGGCTGAAGTAGGAGGATCTTGAGCTTGAGGCTAGCCTGTGCTACGTACGTAGCGGGACCCTGTCTCAAGCCAAAACCAAAACCCAACCCCAGCCCCCCAAAAACCAAAACCAAAAGCAAACCCAAAAAACCCCCCAAACCCCAAACACACAGAACAGTAAGAAAAAAAAATCAATGAAACAAAAAGCTCCTTTGAATACATCAATAAAATGACAAACATCAACAAGAGCAACACATTGAGAAAGATTAAGTACCATGCGTGGAAGATCCTATGGACAGACAAGTTCATACGCAAGTGGGCTAAGTGTTTGAAAAGCATACACAGGTCATTCAATAAGAAGCGATTTGAATAGCCCTTCGATTACGATGGTAGTGAGTTCATGATTAAAACTGCCTCTCCCATCTCAGGTCTGGATGGTTTCACTGGAGATCGAATTCTACCACATGTTTAAGAATTAACACTAGTTTTACACGGCTGCTTCCAGAAAACAGAAGAGAAGGGAACACTTCCCAACTCATTTTATGAAGCTCAGATTAACCAGATATGAAAACCAAGAGAGACAGTAGGGAGAAAGATTAACATGCAGAGCAGTACTCGCCCTAAAGGCTGATGTGAAACCCTTGACTAAAACAGTAGTGAACAGGTGTCACTGGTATATAAAGCAGTCAGCACCACCAAACGGGGATTATTGCAGGGATGGCATATTTGAAAAACACATCAGTGCAACCCACTAGATTAACAGTATACATAGACTCATTGTATCGTTGCTTGATGGCTGCTTCCATGGGTATTGACCGTAGGACCAAGTAAAGCAAAATCTTGGACCACCTCAATCATTTCTCCATTTATCATGAGGCTGCTTACTGACTGAGTTGTGAGGATTTTTGTTTTGTTGATATTGAGGCACAATCCATACTGAAGGCTGTGTCCTTTGATCTTCATCAGTAAATATTCCAAACCCTCCTCCCTTCCGGTAGGCAGAACGCAGGTTGCTAGTGAGTCTTCCTCCGACCGTGCACAATGTAAAGTGAATAGCGCTTGAGAGGAGAGAAAGTGCGCCACTTCTCCCACTTGAGTGGGAACGGGGCTGCTTCGTGAGGGCTTCTCTTCTGGGTAGGTGGGCTGGGGAGTAGAGCTGAGGAATGCGAAGATTCTGAGCTCAAATCACCTTTGCTCTGGGTCTTTGGACCTGAGCGCCTGCCCCGTTTCTCACTGCCCTCACATGCCTTGGGCCACACACAGTGTACACGGGCAGCGAGGGGCCTCTGTGGGGCCTGCCAGCTTTGCGCGCTCCCCTGTGGGGGGCCACACTCCACTTGTCCACACGCTCACAGGCTGCACCTCTGCCTCTCCACCTGTTATCACAACCACCATCTCTTCTCTTTGGTGGGCAAGGTGAGCGACACACCCTCAATGCCCTGTCCTAGAAGGAAAGTAGGCGTGTTGGAAAAGCCAGCTGGCAAGGTGAAGGGGGTGACTGTAGAGGGCCGGCCCTCATGACGGCAGCCCCAAGCCAAGAGCTGGGGTTCATCCTGCCTCTTGCCCTGAGGACACTTGGCAATGTCCGGAGTTGTGTTGTCACAACTGGGCGGGGTGCCCCTGGCTTCTAGTGTGTGTGTGGGGAACAGGGAGGCTGCTCTATATACCATGTTGTTGTTGTTAGGTGCCATCAATTTGAGTCCAACTCACAGCGAGCCTCATAGGGTTTTCAATGGCTGTTTCAGAATTACCTTGGGAGTGGGTTGCCAGATCCTTCTCCCATTTTTGCAGTGCTGGGAATCGAACTTGGGACCTCAGAGACTGCAGCGCGGCGCTCTACCAACTGAGCTAAATCCCAGCCCCTACATACCATGGTGCACAGCAATCCCCACCCTGGCCCCAGACCTCAGTGTGCTTGTCTTATTTAATAACCACCTTTGTGATCACCATCTGTTTCCCTTTTCTTTCTTTCTTTTGTGGTGCTGGGGACTGAACCCAGGGTCCTTGTGCAAGCTTGGCAAATGCTCTACCACTGAGCTACACCCCAGGCCACAATCACCATCTTAAAGATGAGGAAATAGACCCAAGACACCCAGGAGTACCAGACAATAAGCAAAAACTCAGAAGGATAACAATCCTGAAAGTTTTCTTCAGATGAATGACATGCCATGTATCCAAAGATGGAACTGACTTTGTACATAACAACCGATATTCACCTGAGAGCGTTCCCCCAAATCCCTCCCCTGGGGGTCTCTGTCCCAGTTCTGTTTGCTCGGACCTTTATGACTTACAGAGACTCTAGAAAGATCAGTGAGGGCCTGGAGTCCAGAGACAGCGGTTAACCTGCCTGTGAACACCTTCCTTGCGTCTGTATCAAGTGTCAGTGTCAAGGGCGCAAAGGGAAGCTTCTACAGACGGGCACCTCACGCTCTGGGCTTTTGGGTGAAGACAGAGTGAAAAGGTAGACCCTGCTGCGCCATTGCCCGTGGCACAGTCTTCCACTTGCTACGAGACAAAGGAAGAAGAGGAACTGGTAACCCGTGATAGTGTCCCTGTGCACCGCGGTAGCTAACAAGTCCTCCGAGAAACCTGCTTGATTTTAAGGAAAAGAACCAAAAGAAAGGCGAGCACAACAAGAATTTTACTGGTGACACCTTTTTAATAGGTCAAAGTAACTGTACAATTCATTATATTCTTCCTGAGAATAATTTATATCCCCCAACAAACTAAAGGGAGGGCATAGTTTTCAAAATTATCTAACAGAATGGATGGTGTAGTAACTGGACATCTAAAGAGAACCAAATCCCTCTGTTCTGCTGAACTCTCTCCTGGGAAGACAGACACAATGAAGGGTTAGTGAGCTCCAGTGGCTGTAAAATAGTCAACATGGCTTTAACCTTTCTTTATAAATTATATAAAAATGGAAAACAGGGATGGTTCTGGAACTTCTTCTCAATGCAGTTTGGAGGTGCTCTGGTACAAAGCATTTCTGCTTCCAAGAGAAATTACATTGCTACAAAAAACTGGCACATAATTCTGGTGAAAAAAGACAAGAGTTTCAGTCATGTTCTATAGCTAGTCCCCAACCCGAGGCTTCAACAGCCACACGAAAGTAAAGGGCAGGAGAGACAGAAGGGTAGGAGTTTTCTTCTGAAACATGAGTCTTCAAAATATAGCTTTTTACTCTTTCTTTGTAAATGGGATTAGGATATTGCAACCGAAGGGTGTGCGAACAAACATCCCAGTCTGGATGGTAAAAGGTTCCCAGCCTCCTGGGATTCCTGGACTCTTCAGGCATGCCTTCTTCTTCCAATGTGCAGCGAAGGTGGGTCGGGAATTAAGGTGGCCCCCAGGCCATCTCCACTAAGACACATCTCAATGGGCACGCCAACCGTCTTTCGTGATTCTTAAAAGCTGCTTAACATACAATTTTCATTCTCAGAAAATGCTGCATTTTGGAGCCCAGAGTTTTCTGAACATCATGATTTTAAAAATAACAAAAAGGAACCCAGATCAAAACGTGGTCTAACTTTTACGAGAGAGGCGTCAGCTGGCTGTCGTCCAGTTGGAGCCGCGAGTGCTGACGACCGAGGACACTGATTCATTCCTCGCTGCTGGTAGAAGGCTCAGGAACATCCCTGGAGGCGCAGAAGGGTGGGTTCCCGGGTGGCTCAGTGTGGCCTCGTGTGCCCCAGCATTTTCAGTCTCGCTTGGTCGATGACGTCGAGCAGGTTCTTGGCGTCCACGGCCAGGGCGTGGGCAGCGGTCAGCATCTGCTTCTTGTACTCTTGCTGCAGGCTGGTCATGACGTACTGCTGCGCCAGTTTCATCTTGCTGATGAGCTCGCCCAGGTCAGAGTTCAGCAGCTTCTGCGCCATCTCAATCTGGAAGAAAAGAGAGGGTCAGGAGAGTGGCTTCCTGGGACTTTGCAGGAACCTTTCTTATGGTGCCTCCATGAGAAGAAACTGCCTCTCCCCCAAATCCATCGTCCCTAGAAGCAATGGACAGAAATCAATCTTTCCGTTGGAAAGCCAGCCCCTGACGTATCTGTGTGTATGAATGCAGGTCTTAGTGTGCGCTTGTGGTGCCCATACCCACTCACGCAGTGACCGGCCATCCCTGGTCCCTCCATTCAGCTATTACAGTCACCGTTAACTGACTTTCTCTCCATTCTGCCTGGGCTGTTTAGACTCCACTCGCAGCATCTGGCAGAGCCTTTCATCGTTCTGAATCACAGGACCTGACAGCACCTCAGAAATCACTTAGCCCAAGTGCTCCCACCTCAGTGTGGACAACTGAAATACAAAGTGACCTGCTGAAAGCCACGTGGCTAGCCTGTGTCTAAACCAAGAGAGATGGCAGAGTCAAGGCTTCCAGCCTCCTGCTTTTCCCCTGTGCCAACTCTCTCAAGACCTCTCACAGCTGTGCCAGAGATGATTAAGCGAAGTCAGAGATGCTGCCGTGCTGCCTTGATGTGGTCAGCCATGGATCAGGAATGCAGCCCTGTAGCGCTGAACGCTCTGCCAGCAGGAGGTTGTGATCCCTCCTATCTGTTCACTCAACCAGTGGTGACGTGGCCATTCACAGCTATGGCAATTCGTGAGCATTCAACATGCACAAAGCACCTTGTGGTATGGACACAGGAAGAACTCAGATACATCCCAGGGCCGGGGTGGGGCAGGGAGAAGCGTGCACACAACAGAAACGCACAGAGGAGAGGGCAGCTTGTGTTGTGCAGACCATGCAGGCCAGTCTCAAGTGGTCCTGGCTGTGCGGGTAGACAAGCTGCAGTGGCACAGGGCCTCAGAGGCCATGCTAATTGACTTTATCCTGCGGAACATGGCAGCGGGTGGCACATGAGATTTTCAGGAAGGGGAACGACCCCGTGTAGCGAGCTGTCCCAGACAGATGGCTTGGGTGGCAGGGTGGAGGCTGAATAGAAGGATGGTGAGATGAGGGGCTACTGCGGAGGTTGTGGGCAGGTGCTGTGAGGGCGAGGACGCACACGAGGCTGGATGAACACTGTCTGTAGCTGCGAGTGTGTGGTGGGCACCTGGTGGTGCCCCCTGTAGGGAAGCAGGAGAGCAAAAGCAGATTGGCCCTGCCAGCAGCCAGCGCACAGGGGCCGTCAGGACGTGGGGAGCGGTGCTACTACACATGGGCAGCCTCAGATGTTGGGACTTGGGACAGGGAGGGGACTGCCAAGGCGAAAGGTATTCTAAAGTGAGGGTAGCACTTTGCGGGGCGATCACCCTCCACAGCAGCAGAGAAAGAATGGGTGTCTGGGCAGGAGGAGTGAGGAAAGCCCTGATGCTGGGGGCCAGGGTGGGTCCCCAGGAAGCCCTGGACACCTCCAGGGCTGGCCACTGCAGAAAGTTGAGCTGAGGGTGGCTGTCAGGCGGGCGAGGAGGGGCTGTGGGAGGGGGAAGCAGAGAGCAGCGTGTGCGCCTGAGGGTCAGGAAGGAGGGAGAGGCGCTTCCGCCTTACCAGCTGGTGCAGGTGCCGGCAAGGGGTCAAGCGAAGGTACCCGTTTCTCAGGACGCCGTCTTTCTGCCTACAGCCAGTGGAACTTCTCCAGACACTGGCTAAACTGTGGCAGGTCATGGAAACCAACCAGAGCCCAGTGAAGAAGGTGGCGCAGGCACCCTTCTTGCAGCTCTGAGTTTTAAGGTACATGGTGGTCACTTGAGAGAGGCATTTCTGAAATGACTCAAGTGGCCCGCTCCATTTACAGTATCCAACTGTCCCTCAGGAGGTGCTGCCAGCTCCTTAAGATGGATCCCACCCAGATGTCAGGGGCCTCCAACGGGACACCCTGAGGACTCAAGAGCTTTGGTAGTGCTGCTGGCAAAAGAACAATGCCTCCAGCTAACCAGATGTCCTGGTCACGGGCCACCCCGCAGCCCAGCTTCAAGAATACTCTGCAGGGTGCCGAGCCTGGACTAAGTAGACTGTCAGGTCACGGAAGACCAAGCAGACTGTTGAGGTGAAGGGAGACTCCGCAGACAGGTGGGCAGCATGGCAGGCGGTGTGCAGTCCTGGTTGTTTCTGCCCTGGACAGAAAGCTAGGGGACAGCAGGACAGGGGCACAGCCTGCAGGAAAAGGGGTGCTGTAGCACACAGGCCCAGAGTGGTGGCTGCAGACAGTTACCCAAGAGCGGGGCCCTGACACCCGGAAACAGCCACTGCCACGTTCGAGGCTGAGAAGGCAGATGTGCGCACACAGAAGGACAGCAGGGAGAGGAAGAGAAGGTGTGGGGGACACTGGGAGGCAGCAACTCTGGGTGAGGGACTTTGGGACTTCTACAGATTAATCTTGCAAGCTTTCTGTTAGCTTGAATGCTTTCGAAATAAAGAGCAACAAAAGCCTCATGCAGCCTGAAGGACAAGGCACACTGCTGCAGAAAGGGGGACGGGCCCAGGTGGAGGTGGGGTGTGGGGGAGCAGGGCCGTGGGGCTGTCCCCACAGGTCCCCACAGCAGTGCGAGCTCCTGGACGGGGGCTGCCGCGGGCAGTGACAACATGCAGGTGCCGCCCTTCATTTGTCGCATGATGAGGTAAAACTGCTCAGAAGGTGGCGAACATGACGACTGCTACTGGGAGACAGTGTTTTTCACGGATTCTGGTTCCATAAAAAATCCCTAGACATACTCCACGGAAAGGAAAACCAGTATCATCTGCGAACAGCGAGGTTCTCGAAGGAGCAGCCAAGGCAGGAGACTGCAGTGCCCAAACCCCCCATCCACCCTGCCTGGTCCCCTTGGACTGCTCTGGTCTGGGAGGAGGCTGTGCCAGCAGTGGCTCCCTGTGCTCTGAAAGCTGAGTGGGTGCCACTTCCTACCTGCCACGCTGAACAAACCCTGGCCAGCTCAGTGTCAGGAAGAAGGCCGTCACTGAGACGCCATCTTCAGCCTCTGCTGTGGTCTGGATGTGAAGCGTTCCCCTAAAAGGCCTGTGTGGTGAAGGCTTGGTCCCTAGCTGGTGGCACTACTGAGAGGTGACTGGATCATGAGGGTCAATCCGTTGAGGAGGGCATGGGGGGCTGGCTGGAGGAAGAAGTCACGGGACGCGCGTGCCTTTGGAGGGTCTGACCTGTCTTCAGACCTCTCCTCTTGCTCTCTCTCTGCTTCCTGGAGACCAGGAGGTGAGCGGCTTTGCCCCTCCATGTTCCCCGTCATGATGCTCTGCCGCCCTGCCTCACCATGGTCCAGAAACAACAGTGCCAAATGACCACGGACAGAAACCTCGGAAATGGTGCCAGGTTTGATCCTTTCTCTTTTAAGTTGCTTAGCTCAGGTTTTTTGTTACAGAGACAAAAAAAATGACTAACAGGGCACCACAGCCATTGGAAGCATGTGTCTGCGCGTGACCCACCCAGCGCAGCACCTACCTCTCGGTGTGTGCTGGCCGGGAGGACAGGAATGGTCTCATCCACCGTGGCCAGTAACGTGCGCAGCGCCAATCCAACCTCCTAACAAACAAGAATCACAGCCGACATTAGAACACACAAAAAGAAATCTCAAGCAACACCAATCATTTTTCCTTTCAGGAAAATATGTATTTTTTGTCTCCTTTGTACCAGTTTTAAGGAAAATTTCTGTTTGCATTTCTCAGTGTTGACCCCACTTTGTGCATAACAAGGCTTTTTTCCCCCAAAGATTTCCATCTCTCACTATCCTTCCCTCTACACCATGCAGAATGGGCTCACGGACAGAGACGTGCATCAGAAGCCTCACACGCTGGCTACAAAGCAGTTTTTCCTTCCTTTTCACCTGGGCTTCTAAGTAAATTACAGCACCTTCAAGTTCAAACAAGCTGATGTGACAATGCAGGTTAGAGCACGCAGCACACCTACCCCCAGGTGTGTAGACAGAATCTGTCCTTAAGACTGCCAAAAAAGGTGTTCCCATTGCAGGGGTGAGGTGGGCCTGGCTATAGAGTCCCTTCTGAACTTTATATTCAGTTAAAAGCATGTGTGAGTTGTAAGGAAAAGGGTCCAATATCAATTAGAACATTGTAATCTTAAGCTTCTGGCACTGGGATTTAGCTCAGTTGGTAGAGCGCTGCTCTGCAGTCTCTGAGGTCCTGGGTTCAATTCTCAGCACCGCAAAAATGGGAGGAGGATGTGGCAATCCACTCCCGAGGCAATCCTGAAAAACAATCAGCCATTGAAAACCCTATGAGGGTTGCTATGAGTTGGACATGACTCGATGGCACCTAACAACAACAATTTTAAGCTTCAAATTTTTATTATTGTTATTCTTAAAAGGATTAAATATGTAATGACTAAGGCACCAAGTTATACATGTAGCATGAGAAAAAGTAAGAAAATGGTATTTATCCTCAGGTCAGCAAACAAAAGGGGTATGGGCTGGCTAGAGTACCGTGGGGCCTGGCTTAAGGACAGGGAGACTTTGGAAGAAGTGTATCACTGGGTGGCTGTTATTATGTGAATGTTGGGGAGTGTCCTGCACACATTTAGAAAGGTTTTGATGTCACTAGGTGATATAATTATATGGGACCACCCTCTAGGAGTGGTCTGCCACTGAATGAAGCACTGCTATGCCACCATGACTACAATAAGGTTAAAAAAGTAACTTCTTGAGCCCAGCAAAGGGGTGCACACCTGTAATCCTAGCACTTGGGAGGCTGAGGCCAGAAGGACTGACATGAGTTCGAGGCCAGTTTGGGATACACAGCAAGACCCTGTCTCCAAAAACAAAAAGTAGCTTCTCTAAAACCAGCATGTAAAATCTTCATGTGTACAAAATTCCGAGTGCTTCTGCCTACTGCTGAGTTTCTGTTTTTTCAAGCTTGGCTGTAGGTTTGTGCGTGGTCACCTGTGATGTCATTGACTATGTTGGTCACTGGTATACAGTTTAAAAAATGAACCTGAATGGATGGAGAAACATCACAACTTCTAAGCAACCTTTTCCACACTGATGGCTGAGATGCTGTAGCGAAGATTGCTAACAGGTACATTAAAAACTGTGCTCATTCTCACAACAGTAAAAAAAAAAAAAAAAATCCAATTAAAACATGGGCGAGGGACTTGAATTAAACAGAAATAGCACATATTACAGAAATTCCACCTTTGAGTATATACCGAGAAAAACTGAATGCAGGGTCCCAAAGAGCTATTTACACACTCACGTACGTGGCAGCATTAGTCATGACAACCAAAATGTAGAAGCAACCCAAGTGTGTGCTGACAGATGAATGCAGAAGTGAAAGTAAGTGTACACACACAATAGACACTTGTTGTTGTTGTTGTTAGGTGCCGTCGAGTCGGTATCAGACTCATAGTGACCCTCTGTTCAACAGGGGAAACACTATTGTCAGTGCTTCTCTGCTGTTCATAGGGTTTTCAATGGCAGATTGATTTTTGGGAGGGGGTTGCCAGGTCCTTCTCCCAAGCCTACAGCTTCTGGTGTTCCCAGGTGGTCTCCCATCCAGGTACTAACCAGGCCCGACCCTGCTTAGCTTCTGAGATCTGACGGGATCAGATGCCACCAGGCTACAGCTATGGTAATCAATAGACACTAGTAAGCCTTAAAGATGAAGGAGACTCTGTTACTTGCTATATGTAACACGGTGAACCTGGAGGTCATTATCCCAAGTTAAGCCACAAAGAGTAAGGGCTGTGTGATTCCACTTATAGAACATACCTTGAGACAAATTTAGAGACGAGGTAGAATGTGGTCGCCAGGGGCACCGGGGAGGAGACTGAGGAGTTAAGTGTTCAACTGATAAAGAGTTTCTCTTTTGCAAAGAAAAAGTTCTGAGGATGGATGGTGGTGAAGGTGCTTTATGCCAACTGTACACTCAAACATGGTTAGGATGGTACATCTCATCTGTATTTTACTACCATGGGAAGAAAAGTGTGTTACAGATGCTTCAGAAACACTGGCTTCTGAGCACAGTCAGAGAGTATATGGTTTTCTTTTTGTTTTTCTTTCTCTGGCTCTCTCTTTTTTTTTAATTTGCGGTACTTGGTGGGTGAACCCAGGGACTCACGTACTTTGCAAGTGCTCTACCACTGAGCTGTACCCCAAGCTCATGTTTTATTTTGAGACAGGGTCTTGCTAAATTACACAGGCTGCCTCTGGCCTTGAACCATCCTCCTGTGTCTCTGGGACTGCAAGCCTGTGCCACTCCTCCTGGCTTGAGAACACTCTTGGAATGCAGGACACCTCTAGACACCTGCATGCTGGCATGAAGTTTTGTGGGAACACTGCCGATCCTTCCCTGAACTTCGTGCCTTGTCAGAGGGCATCTGTGACTACTTCCCAGTATTCCACACCACTGCACACGAAAGGGAAAATGTTAGTCTACTGGCATGATGCTTTTATTTGTGTCTCTTTATTCGTTCTTTATTTATGTACTTATTTACTGTTTTGAGACAGGGTCTCCCCGTGTTGCTCAGGTTCAAGTGATCCTCCTGCCTCAGCCTCCTGAAGTGCCGTGAGCACAGGCCTATGCACTGGGTCCAGCTCATTCTTTTATTAAAAGCATTCAATCAATGCCCACGTGCCCAACCCCTCGGCCTAAGAGAAACACCCTAGATAAATCCTCACATGTACTTTTTTGCCTCTTCCTCAGACAGCCAGTCTCTGAACTGGATTAAATACCAATCCCATGTTTCCTGAAGTCTTACAAAGAATAGCCTTGCATTTTAAAAAACTTTATAGGAACACCTACACCTTATTCCACCCATATTCTTTTGCAGCTTGCCCTTTTCATTCAAGACAGTATTTGGGGGCAAGAAATCACTAGGAGACTAGGCACTGCTTTAGGATATTCCCAACCTAGTGCTTGCTAATGGAACAAGAGAGGCCCAGCAGTCCACAGTGAGGGCTGAGGGCTCTCGCTGACATCGTCAGCGATCCTGTGCCTTCACACTGGAGGCCGCAGGTCTGACTTTCCGGGTACCCAGAGGGGTCTATCGACAGCATCTGGCCTCCATGGGAAACGGGACCACCCTGCTGGTACCTGTGTGACTGCGCTTTACCTTCACCATGGGGACGTACTCCTCCGGCGGGGCTGGCTGGATTTTGCTGGACATCTCAATGACAGCTTTCACCAGGCCTGTCACGTTCTCATACACCTTGTCATTGGATCGGTCCAGGTTGGCAGTTGGAGGAGGGCTGATTTCCTGGGGCTGAAGCTGACAATACAGAAGCTGGTCATTTCCTACCCTGCAGCAATGGCAGGATATTGCCACAATCAAGTTAAATGGTCTTTAAAAGAGATCAAAGCGGACTGCCCAAGATAACTGATTGTGGATGACAGTACAGCAAGTCATCCAAATGACAAACAAATGAGGTAGTCATTCTTTCCTAACTTTGAGCTCAGTTAAAGGCAACGAGATAGGATCACACACACTAGGTAAAAACCCAAGATCCTTCCAGAGGTGATTCAATGTCCCCGGGCCCCAAAAGCATTCACCGTGACACAATCCGTACCATTTATACCTCTGCGAGTTTTATCAAATTTAAGAGAAAGCAATTTACCTGCTAAGTCATCACACATTCTACATTAGCACTGAGCATTTCTCCTAGTTTAAATTTCAGCTCAGCTGCCTTCAAGCCAACTGACAGAAACATGCTCTGGTCACGATGACACAAGTGGACACACATGAGTTGGTGTTAAGCGGACACCGTCTGCTTGCGGAAAGCCACTCAAGTCCAAGGGGCAGGGGTGGGGTGGAGGCTTCCTGCCACCTTTGTGCTGACTGTTGGGGGAGCCCGGGCCTGCAGCCCTCAGTTTCCTCCCTGGGCAGCAGCCATAAAGGGCAGATGAAGCGCCAGAGGTCAATATGCCCACCCAGGGCCTGGACACAGACACTACAAATGTCAGCTACAGTCACCTGAGTGCTGAGGGCAGAACGGCATGGGGCCTCTAGCAAACCTTTGGGAGTGTTTAAAAAATTCAAATTGATTAGAATTTTACCAGGTACAAAAAGGATCATATGTGAGCATGTCCTTTAGACAGCGGTCCCCAGCCTTTTTGGCATTGGGGATGTGTTTCTCGGAGAACAATTTTTCCACAGACCAGAGGCGGAAGTTCAGGGAGCGGCCGTAAACACAGTTGAAGCTTTGCTCGCTGGCCTGCCGCTAACGTCCTGCTGTGCAGCCCGGCTCCAAACAGCTGCACTGGTCTGTGGCCCCAGGGCCTGTGGCCTCTGCTCTAGAAGGACTACACTGCAGTGTAACAGCTGTTCAGCCATGGGCCTGTGGCTGGTGCTTAGGCTGGTGCTTGCTTCTGAACTCTCAGGCACCTTGGCCCCAGGAGACGGGAACAGATGAATTTTGTTCAGATTAGAAAAGGACAAGGACTCACTCCCTGAAAAGATGTCGATGTACGTGTCAGGTCTGGGAAGTACAAATGCTGCTCTTGGCATCTGTCAGTTAGGAGGTGAAAAACCGGGCGAGGCGCCCTCCCACCCGGGTTCCCACTTGCTAGTCCAGTCACATGCAGAGAGCTGGGTGTGACAGAGCGAGCGGACAGACACACAGACATGATGTGCTTACCCTCCACGGCTATTGTTGAACGGAAGGTGAGGAAAAGTTAAAGGAATTTATCAGAGAGAGGGAAAAAAGAAAAACAATATTAATAAGGCAGCAGATGACCCCCCACAAAACACCTGAGCAGAACCCCGAGGCACTCGTGTTAGGCCCGCCCTGCACTCTCGGCTGGCTGGCTGGAGCGCCCTGCGCCTGTCGTGGGCTCAGCCACAGAGCGTTACTAGTGCTCTGCCATGCACCACGCTCCTTCCTGTGCGACATGTGAGCAGGACAGCATGCAAAGCCTGGGAGTGGCAATCGGTGGCCGTGCAAGTCAGGAGGAGGAGGGCTCTTCGCAAGACAGGAGGACACGTTTCAGCCCCGGACTCTGCCCTCTGATGCCGGGGGTTGGGGAAGCTGCTTAGCTCTCAGTTCCCACACCCAGCTCCTGGTGGACTTGGAACCTACACGAGCGTCCAGCTACAATGCCCTGGGATGGACTCATGGCTTGGGGCGGTCAGAAATAAAAGACAAAGTGCAACAAAATCCCTTCTTTTTTATTTTTTGAGACAGTGTCACACTATGTGGCCTAGGCTGGCCTAAACACGTGAGCCTCCTGCCTCTGCCTCCCCAGTGCGGGGATGACAGACGCGCAACACCATACCAGGGTTCAAAACGCCCTTCTTTTGAACCACTTCTTATGGGTAGGTCCCACTACTTTCAACTGAGCACTATCCTTGTTTTTGAAACTGAGAGGTTTTATTTGCCATTTTTTTCTCCACAGCTCAATGCCTGGCTGTCCTGCTGTGACTAGACAGAGCAATTGGGAAATGCAGCATCCTCTCCTGTCCTTAGAACTGTCCCTAAGAAGACACCTTCGGCATGCAAGGCTCGAAGCGTCTTCAGCACAGAGGTGGACTCTCCCATGGTGTTTCCCTGTGCGCTGAGAGACGAGGGAAGTCATAACCACGTCCCTCCTGACAGAAGACTTGCTGCACTTTGTTCTCCACGTTGACGCTCACAGTGCAACCTTCTGTGTGTCTTCACAGAACATGCACATTCAAGCCCCAGACACAAAGGTGCGCAGCTTCTTGAGTGTGCCGAGAGTGAGTTCCACCAACACGTGTGATAATTCTGTAATTCCAGGAGGTGGAGGGGAGTTTATTTTCATGTGCTTAAAGCTTCTTCTGTATGCTACCCTTTCCCCAGCTCTCTTCTGCACCAGGCCTGGGGGTTAAACCCAGGGCCTCACATATGCTAGGCAAGTGCTCTACCACTGAGCTGCACCCCCAGCTCCTTTTTTCTTTTTCATTTTGAGACAGAATCTTGCTAGGGTGCACAGGCTACCTCTGGCCTTGAACTTGTGATCCTCCTGCCTCAGCCTCCCGAGTTGCTGGGATTACAGGTGTGCCAGGCTTGCTTAATTCTTAATACAGAAAAGCACTGTCATGGTGCTTTGAGGAACTATTCCTAGTGATATTCCCGAAGTTAAGCTTAGTTGGAAAAACATCATTGGTTTTCTATTTTCTAGAAGTTGACAACTTGGGAACTCAATGACTGGCACTTAATGAAAACTACCACTCTCTAAAGACACAGCCAATTCCAACCACTTAAGTTGAAGTTTGAAGTCTAGAGAATTATGAAACAGGCTGGGGGTGTGGCTCAGCGGTAGAGCTTTTGCTTAGCATGCACAAGGCTCTGGCTTCAGTCCCCTGCACTGGAAAAAGAGAAAGAGAAAAACAAAACAAAAAAACCCCAAACCAAACCAAACCAAACCACAAACACAACAATAAAAATACCCCACCATCACCAAAAGAATCCTGAAAGGTAAAGCCACTAAGGAAAAGTGGAGACTAATTATTTCTGGCTATGTGTTACTTGGATAAATTATTTTAGTTATAAATAGTTAAATATTCCTGTATCAAAAAATATTCTTCTTTTAGGCTAGATTTAATAACCCATACTGAACAGATAAGGAAAGAAGTATATATTTCCTACTAATTATTTTAAAGTTCTACTTATATATTTGAAACAAGGATATGTTTTCTCTCAAGATGTCTCCTTGCTTAGCATCCTACGTTTATATTTATTATATGTATTCACTATGTCATTCCAGTTGTGACAAATGAGCACGTGAGATTCCCCAGGGTGGCACCTGATCTACCTCTCAGGTTCTATTTGCACTACACAAGCCATTTTGAAGGCTTGCTCTTGTAGATCAAGAAAATCAAAGAAGTTCCCTAAAACTTTCCCTTTTTCTTCTTTTAAAACTGATAATGACGCCACATCAGGAGGGCTGGCGCCCGTCCCTGCTTCTCCTCCGTGAATCCCCAGTGTTGCTATCGGCCACTGGGGAGCTGCCTGCTCGCCAAGAGCTATTAACCAGCGTGCAGTGCTCTGTGCTCGCTTGATGCCCGCAGGAGCAGGTCAGTCCACCCAGGGCCAGCCTGTGCCACTCTGGTCACTTCTTGAATGGACGGGGCAATGCCACCTTTGGAGCCGCACACTACCTGGCTCTTGGTCTGGGCAGGGCAATCTCCTCCTCTGGACGCTTTTACTCCCGAGGTGACAATACACCTAACCCCAACCGTGGATCAGCCAGGCGCTCCAGAGGGGACGCTGTGAGCATGAGTACACAACGGCACAGCCTGCAGGCCCACAGCGGCATGCTGGCCCAGCCACCAGTGCTGTGCCACTCTGAACAAGCTGCCCGACCTCTGAGCCTTGGTTGTTTCGTATGAACGTGACCACCACCAACCCCGTGAGGCTGGCGTGAGGATTTAAAACATGGATTTAGCACATGACCCAAAGAAGGTACTCAATATAGGGTGGAGACGGGTAAGGCAAAGCTGACTTTAACCCGGTTCCACACTGGTGAGACTGAAGGTGCTATCTACCGTGAAACACAGCATTTTTTTTTTTTTTTTTTTTTTTTTTTAAGACAAGGTCTTGCTATGTAACACAGACTGGCCTCGAACTCTCGACCCTCCTGGGTGCAGCCTCCCAGTGCCAGGTTCACAGGTATGTACCACAAGCTCCACTGATGTACTGCTTTTTAATACAACACTGAGGAAAATGCCACACCTATTGTAGAGATACTAAAGTGTGAAAATGACGTGCATGAGGCTGAGAAACGAGCATTTCTGAGAGGTAGTCTGTCACCTCAAGTGGAAAGTGAAGGGAAACCATCTCCCTAAGTGGCCAGCTAGAAGAGGGGAGCCCCTTCTTCCCACCCCCAGAGGACAGCAGCCCCAGGCCCCTGTGTGGATGCAGGGAACCCAGGACAGTGAGACCCTGGGGCCCCTGAAAGAGCCCCAGCCAAGCGGAAGCCTGCAGCTGTGCCCAAGTCAAACACTGCCATGGCAGGAAGAAGCTCTCCTAATCCTTAAAAAACGGTTCTCAAGTGACATGGAAAACAGGAAGTTTTCCACAGAGTGTTATCTGTACACTGGGTCAGAGAGAGCCCACAGAAGGTCCTCACTTACCCTGGGCATTCTGGCTTAATTTCTACAACAGAAGGATCTCAGCATTTATTCCAAAGACATATCTGCCTGATGAGGGGATACCGCAGAGTCAGGACATGACTGGGCCCCTAGAATCCACCGTGCTCACAGGAAACTGGGAAGTATAGTTCATGTAATGCTTTCCTGACTCTTGGAGGGTTCACAACAGGGCCTGTGATTCCTGAATCCCCTGTGATCCCCACAGCAACATCACCTGCCACTCGGTACACACGGCATCTGCTGAGGACACAGGAACCCCACTGCCCTGAGAGCAGCCTGCCTGCATAGGCACAGACACTCACCTTGACACCCTCATTGTAGCTGTCCCCAGGGCTGCTGAGGCTGGCGAGGCTGCCCAGGTGACCAGGGGCCCCGGGGCGGGGTGGTTTCTTTGGTGGAGCTGCAGGATCTGGAAAAGGAGGAGTCCCATCATGAATGTTAAAGCAGAGAGAGCAAATAGCTCCCAGACAGACAGACAGACACACACACACAGACAGACAGACACACACAAACACACCCCCCCGCCGCGACTGGCACTGTTACAACACACACTAGGCTTGCATTTTAAGGGGATATCTGACGCTTTTTAAGGGGATATCTGACGCTTTGTGGCAATAAATTCTGCTTCTCAGTACTCTAGGCACAGGCTGAATGTGGTAAACATCATACTTGCTGGGGTCTGCGAAGGAAAGACTATTAAAATCACCATGGTATTCCAAAGCCATGATATAAAACACACTTAAAACCTGTTCCTGCCAAATTAAACAAACTTCCTGACACACATCATTTTTTCACTGACCTGGCTTACCCACAGGCTGATAGATGTGTTGATTTCCAGTCTGTGGGAAAAGAAAGGTTCAGTCAATGCATCACAAGTACATACGTCCCCTAGAACTCTGTGCAGGATGCTGGTCTCTCAAGATGAGCCACACAGGTACTGCCTGATGGTCTCAGGTGGGTGGGGGATTGGGCAAGTAACCAACAACGCAAATAGGTGATGTAGAAAGGGCTGAGTAGAAGCTAACATGGGATGTTCAGGGCCCACAAATGTGGTGTTCACGTGGATTTAACTTTCTTACAGTTTATCTTTAAAAGTTCAAGATCTCAGGCTGACCCAGCGCCTATGTCCACTGTTCACCCTGCAGCCCAGGATCCTCCCGACCACCCTGGTCACTGTATAGGTTCAGTCAGAACAGTGATGGCCAGATGAGACCTGGTAACCTGGGGCATCTAAATGTCCCACGGGCCCATGTTATTGGCACAGTATCATTGGTACTGTGTGCGTCAGGGCCTGGTATCACACCTCTATCAGTTCCAGGCTAAGGCAGAGGCCAAGTCAGAGAAGCCAAACCATTGCCCTGAATGTCTGATGGAAAAACATATACTTCCACCACCTAACATCAGGCTGGCCTGCCTGAAAAACAGCATTTGTTTATTCTGAGATAGGGCCTCACTTTGTAGCTCAGGCTGACCTTGAACTCGCAATCGTCCTGTCTCAGTCTCTTGGGTGCTAGAAGTACGCACACGCACCACTATGCCTTGCTTCTATTTGTTGTTTTAAGCCATGAGCTCCTTGGCTTAAGCAATCTTCCCACCTCAGCCTCCTAAGCAGCTGGGACTGTAGGTGCACACCACCAGACCTGGTGAACACCTTTTCTTTCCTAGAGCTAGATGAAATCCCAGGCTTCATGCATGCAAAGCACATACCCTAGGACTCAGCTATGCCTCCACCCCTTGCCCTGATTTTGAACACTTGTAAATCTCTCAGAGCGCAACGGTGTGACGAGTGATTCCTTAGAACCTGCTCTCATGCGGTGCTTTCTATGTTACATGCTGTTTTCATACCACCCACTTATTCAAGGACGAGTTACCAAGCTCCTGCTTCCAGGAGCTGTTCTGGGTGCGAAACAGAGCTCCTGCCCTTGTGGACGAGACAGGTAAGGACCACATATTACAGCAGGTTATGCCATCTGCTAGAGATGCTGTAGCCAATGGAGAGAGCAGAGGGTTGGATGGAGGGCAGGAGGTATAGGGCAGGCCTTATAGAGTGCTGGGATCCTGGAGCCAGGACCTGAGGCGGGGAGCCATGCAGTTATCTGGAGGAGAGGGCGTGCCTGGGGACAGGGAGGTGATCTGTGTGTGAGGGAGGAGCCAGGGCAGGGAACAGTGGGCAATGACCAGAACATGAACAAGTGTCTGCTGGCTGTGCGGTACTCACCAACCCAGCAGTGAAGTCTACACCCACTGTGGAAGTTCTAAAACCTAACGAGCGCTCTGAGTTCCAAGGTCAATGAACTACACAGGCCTGTTTTCATCTAGCAAAGGGGCACGTGTGCAGAACACACTCTCAGGTAGACAGTGGGCTTAGTGTGAGGGGCAGGCACCAGGAGGAAAACTGCCGCGCATCCAGAGGCAGGCCACACTCTTGACTCTGCTGTGTGTCCACCGTGGGCCTTGGGAAGGTCATGGGATAGCTGGAGTGACCCCTTCTTAGCCCTGGGGGCTGTCACAACACTGCATGTTATTTTCAAAGTTCACACAGGATTCTACTTTGCATGTACACCGAGGGGTCCATTTTCCACTACCTCATGATTCATGTCTATAATTAGTTCACACCCGCTTACAATCTACATCCACTTTCTAGCCAGAGGGTTCTCCCAGAAACCACTGTACATTTTCAAAAATGTTAAAGCTGGAATGGTTCAAGAAATGAGTCAAAACTAAATTGTTATTTTTAGAAAATGGCACCAGATTAAAAACCAGACACGGTCGAAGGGTGTCAATGCCCAGGAAGGAGGTGAGGAGAGCCGGCTGAGCCAGGCTGGCTGCATGTGTGCGCACACTGTCTGTGTCTGGCACTGTGATAGGGTTCCAGTGACCGAGTTTTCTTCCCGCCATAGTCTACTTATTTGTGGTATGGACGGCAACAGGGCCTGACATGATAGCAGTGTTGTGTGGACTCAGAGAGGTGCTCACATAGAGCACTCAGCACAGTACCATGCAGTACTAAGCAGGTTCTCAGTCAATGCCAAGCACTCTTACTGCTGCCTAGGTCTGGCATGCAGGAGACTATGAGATCACAGTGGACTAATTGTCTTACAAGTCCTTATTAACAAAGCGTCTCTAAAGAGTCCTTCTATCCAGGTCTCATTCATTCTACAAATTTTCCAAGTACTTTGTATGGTGCCACACGTTGGAACACAAAGAATTTTCCCCTCCTAACAAATTTCCTGTGGTCAATGCTGTGACTAGATAGTCTCCTGAACACAATTTACTTTTGTGCTAACTTTCAGGCCTTCTTAGCTTGTTATGTGTTAGTCTTTTCAGTACAAGGAAGCAGCTCTGGGCATAGAGACATTAAATGGCACCCCTTCCCAGTGCTGGGGGTCAAAGCCACATCCCCAGCCCCAGACTTTAAATAGCTTTTAATGTGACCTTCTTGCTTATGAATATCTGATCCATGCTTTCTGCAGAGCCCACCGACATGGCGTATTTTGACAAAAGAAGCCATAGCTTTATGGGTAGCAACCAGGCAAATCTTCTAGGTGCCAGGTCTCAGGGGAGATGGAGTTTAATGGCACAGGTAAGGAAAAGTTGCTGGTAGGATCATTCCATAACATGCCCCTTGGAGCCACTTGGAATATAGAATTGGACTAAGGCTGGTGCTGTATTCTGTTCCAAGAGCTTACGGAAAGATCCAGAAAACAATATGCTTTTATTTTAGAATTGGGTGCTATCTTACACACAGAGAAAATGTTTAAAAGACGTTATAGTAAGTCTTGACAGTTGTACATATGTGCATGTGTCTAGGAGTCAGCTCAGTGGTTTCTTTGTACTCAGCAGCCTTATGAGAATAGAACTTCATCTGCGTAAGCCTGCTATCTGACATGCACAGCCTGTGTTTGCAGACATACGCATTAATTTAAGCAGATATCTGATGGTAGAAAGGCTAACAAAGCAATTTAATCTATTTCCCTCCAAACACTATGAAATATTTCTAAGCAGCTATAAATGTTTGGAATAATTGTAAGCAACTCTTTAAAGAGAATTTCAGGCATTTCTACCCTAACACCAAGAAGAAAAACATCTTTCCTGAACATTTTATGTGGCTATGTAAACATTTACAATCATGCAGCGTTGTTGTTGATACTGTGCTATGAGTCAGGTTCGACTCATAGCAACTCTATGTACAACAGAATGAAACACTCCCGGACACTGTCAGTGCTTATCTGCTATGCACAGGGTTTTGATAGCTGATTGTTTCGGGAGTAGGCTGCAGGAAGCATTCTATCAACTGAGCTAATCATGGAACGAGAGTATAAAAAGTTACCAAATGACAACTTATGCGTAATCCCAGCTAATACACATACATATTTCTTTAGGTCACAGAGAGTTTGGCTTACTATCAAAAAACCTATCTTAATAGTGGGGCAGGAAACGTCTGCATCTGTGTAAGAATTCTACACATGGCATTTTCAATACTCTTAGCTAAAATGTTCACTTTACTCATCAAATGGGTGGTTCTGTCCAGGATCACACGCATTAGCATGGCTGGCTATCACACGACGTGATGCTGGGGGCAGCTCGTGCGGGTGCTCACCAGGCCTTGAAGACTCCCGTCCTCCCTGTCGATGCTGCCTCGAGAGAGCCTCACGTCAGGTTTCTACAGGAACCAAAACAAAACCAAAACAATTTTATTTTTTACTTGAGAGTTACTGACAGGTTCTGGGTGACACTCCTTCCATTTATTGCATAACCATCCTCTGCCGCAGCCCCGAGCCCTCTCCCAGCACCAGCCTCCCGGGGAGTGTTCCTGCCTCTGTCCTTGACTGTCTCCAGAAGTACTGTGTCATTACATCGCACCAGGCTCCTCAGGTCTGTACTGAAAAACCAATTTTCCTTTTCTTTCTGATGCTGGGGATGGAACCCAGGCCCTTGCACACGCTAGGCAGCTGCTCTAACGCTGAGCTGCAGTCCCCAGTCGACTGTAATCATCTTTAGGTACATCTTGGGTGATTTATTTTTCATTTTTTTTATTTTAAAATTTCTTTTATTTATCTATTATTGATTTTGTGGCACTGGGGGGGGGGGGTCCAAACCTAGGGCCTCACACATGCGAGGTAAGCATTCCACCACTGAGCTACACTCCTAGGCCCTTTTTATTTTGAGATAGTCTACGTTGCACAGACTGCCTCAGGCCTCGAACTCGTGATCCTCCTCTCTCAGCCTCCCAAGCTGCTGGGATTACAGGTGTGCACCAGAGTGCCTGGCTTTCTTTGTTAAGATGAGGTCTCACTCTGTTGCTGTTAAGGTTTGAGTCTAAAATGTTTGAATGTGTGGTTTCCAGTTGGTGGCGCTGTGTTGGGAGGCTAGGGCGCTTTAGGAAGTGGGACCTAGCAGGTAGAGGTAGGTAACTGGGTGCGGGCCTTTGGAGGGCCCCTCCTCTCCCATCTCCCGTCCTAGCTCCCCATCCGCTTCCTGCTCCCGGGATGTGAAGGTCCTCCATCACAGGCCCTGCCACCAGCTGCTCCGCCAGGCCACTCCAGCATGGTGGACCGAGGTCCCCCACACTGTAAGCCAAATACACCCTTCCGTGCCAAACTGTCTCCGTCAGGTGTTTTGCCACAGCAATGAGAAAAGTAACTAACACAGTTGCCAAGGCTTGCCTCGAACTCCTGAAACCCAAGTTTCGTTTCGTTTCATTCCATTTTCCCATCTTCCTTCCTTCCTTCCTTCCCTCCCACCTTCCTCTCCGTATTGGTGGTTGAACCCAGGGCCTCATGCACGGTAGGCAAGTGCTCTACCACTGAGTTGCACCCTAGTTGTTGTTGTAGTTGTTGCTGCTAGGTGCCATTGGGTTGGGTCCAACTCACAGTGACCCTATGTATAACAGAATGAAACACTCCCTGGCACTGTGCCATGCGTGGTACTATGTCAGTGCTTCTGTGCGATTCATAGGGTTTTCGATGGCTGATTTGTTTTGGGACTTTAGGGAGTGGGCTGCCAGGTCCTTCTCTCATTTTTGTGGTGCTGGGGATCGAGTACGGGGCCTCAGACATTGCAGAGCAGCACTCTACCAACTGAGCTAAATACTAGCCTGAGCTGCATCTTTAGTTCCCCCCCACCCCAAATTTTGTGACAAGGTCTGCCTAAGTTGCCAATGCTGGCTTGAAACTGCTATGCAGCCCAGGCTGGTCTTGAACCTGCAATCCTCCTGCCTCAGCCTCCTGAGTAGCTGCGATTATAGGCATCTGCCAGCGCTGGGCTTTTTTTTTTTTTTCTTTTTCTTTTTCCCCTAGTACTAGGGGGTTGAACCCAGGGCCTCATGCATGCCGGGCAAGTGTTCCACTATGGAGCTGCGCCCCTCATCCCTTTTATTATCTTGAGAGATCTCACTAAGTTGTGCAGGCTACCTCTGGCCATAAGCTTGTGATCCTCCTGCCTCTGCCATCTGAGTACAATTACAGTTGTGCACTGTGGGGTGCCAGACCCCAAATTTCTTTATTGTAGCATGAGGCCCTGCGCCTCTCTCCCCTACCAGGACCTTGTGGGCCCCACTGTCCTTTGCCCACTTCCTTCCTCTCGTTTTGGGAGGGGGATGCCGTGGACCATCAACAAATGCTGAGGTCTTGGAACAGAGAGTCCAAGAACACGGGGAAGACGCTGCTGCTAGCTCATCAGGAAGAGACTCTGGGTCAGGGACAGCTGCTGGCCCCACAGGCTCGTCAGGTGGGAAATGGTGACGCTTGTCTGTTGTTCCTGAATGGGGGCAGATTTTAGCTCATTTGTGGAAAAGCTTCCAATAATCAGAGGCTCCTGGAACAGGACGCATAGCCCGGGGAGCAGCAGCAGGGTAGGAGCAATGGGGTCAGGAGCACATCTTTCTTGTCTTCTGTTCACTCAACAGAACCTACAACACCCCTGGGGTACCCCGCCCATTCCCCAGTGCTCGCACTGTTCCCAGCTGGCACAGAGTGCACACTCAGTGCACTGCCAACTGCAGTAATAGCCACACTGTTATGTAAAAAAGATATGCCCTTTAAAGGAGAAATGTTCACGTAAAGACATAGCTAAACAGGTGGGAAATGACCTAAACCCTCCATGTGTTTTAAGAGCAGAACTAACATGTGTTTGAAAAGAAGCCAGAAAAGCTTTGGGTATTTCCTGAACTCTGAAGAGCACAGGTTAGATGAAGCTCCACGGCACGATGCTGCTCTGTTCCTTGCACTACAACATGAGGAAATGGTAGGGTGGAAAGCGTGCTCTTCCTGCAGACGTCAGGTTCACATAAACCCAGCACACCCATGGGAAGACAATCCAGAGGCCTGCCGTCGGCACCCTTCGGCACAGCAGTGGACTGAGTCTTTTACTGGAAAGGACTAACTGGAACACCTGCACAGCTGGGGTCAGCGGGGAGAATCATCCAGGAGCAAATGCTCTGGTCTTGAGGACAGACAAGACTCCGCTCTGCCAGAACAGACACAAGTGGGCAGACGGCAAGGACACCAGACACGAGCATGCTGCAGCCCCATCCAGGATCGCAGCGTGCCTCACCCCGAGCTGTGCTGAAGGGAATGCGGGTGCTGTGCTGCAGCCTGGAGGGACAGGAGCTCTGCAAGGGCAGCAGGTCCCAGAGCCCTGGGCTCAGCTAGAGAAAGACTCCAAAACACAACAGACATTGGGAAAATGTGTCGGACAGGACTCTAAGTCGACCGGTCACAGAACATTACTTGATGTAGACATCGAGGTCGGTAAAGACCCGAGGAAGGCCTGCGACTGCTCTGGCTCAGGCAGACTGAAGGGAACATGCCACCTGCCCACCACTTGTGACCTGGTTTTCTTCTGGAAAGAAAGGTGGACAGTGGGGAAAACCCAGGGGTTTGGCAGAAGAACTGCAATGCTGCCTCCCCGCAACCTTCCTCAAGCTGCCACCCGCCCTGTGGCTGTGTAGGAGGACAGCCTTACTTTTAGGAAAACATATCAAAGTATTTAAAAATAAAGAACGTGATATCTGCTCTATAAATACATAAGAGCAAATGATAAAGTAAATGGGGTCGGTCACCCATGAATACCAGGGCACTCAGGTGAAGGGAATATGGAATTCCCTGCACTATTCTCGCAACTTTTCTGTGTCTGAGGCGGCACCAGCCCCCTCCGCCCAGTCACTCTGTCCCTCAGGAGCCTCCTGAGAGCCTCCGGGCGGAGGAAGCACGGTGTGGTGGCTGTCTTTTTCTGTGGTAGAGACCTGAGGTGCACTGAGTTATGGAAAAGAGAGGCCGATCCTGGCTCACTGGCCTGGAGGCTGGGAAGCTCAAGGGCATGGCCTGGAAGGCTGCTGCTGCTTCAACTCACAGCGGAGAGCAGGAGGCTAAGGAGGGCCAACTCTTTCCATAGCTCACCCACTCCCAAGAAAGGCACTGAAGCCACGGTGGGCCAGCCCTCAACCGGAAGCCCTCTCACAAGGCCCCACCTGCCAACCCCACTGTGCTGAGGAATCACAGTCCCAACACACATGCCACAGAACACACTCGAACCCCAGCCATGGAGGAGGGAGGTTTGATGACACTGGGGAGCAGCTCATTGGAAGGGCACTTGCCTAGCATGAGTGACGCCCTGGGCTCCCTCCCCAGTACGGCAAAAATGAATGAATGAATGAATGAATGAATGAATGAAAAACAGAAAACAGAACACACAATAGGCCCAACATATAACATGGTTACTTCACAGCCATGGGATTTGGAGCAAGTATTTTTAAAAAACTCTTATTACTTAATAACCTGAAAAAGGAAACCTGCACTTTCTCTAGAAAGCTATAAAAACTGAAGGAATAAAATAAAACCTACTCAATCATCATTTGAAGGTACTTCTCCTTGTTTACCATGATGATGTAAACTTGCGTCTATAAAAGTAGAACCGTGTTACGCAGCTTCGCAGGCTTCACACAGAATACACAGGGAAAATGATACTGACAGCATTAAGAGACTGTACAGTACTCCACTAATGAACGCTGCTATAGAACACAAAGTGGCAGTGAAGGACGGGGGGTCAGGCAGCCTGGGCTCAGATCAGGCTCCTGCCCTGCCCTGGCCGCCATCTCTTCCTCTTTCAAGCACAGTGGCAACTGTAACCCCACACAGAACGGCTAGGAGGGTTAAATGAGTTAATATTGCAAACCTCTAAGTCAGCGTCACATACGTGTTAAAAGACATCGCTCCCCCCTGTTAGACATTTGGATCATTTTCAAGCGTTTCAGTTATATAAATAGGCTGTGGACAAACACTCTGGATTCAAATCTTTAAGCTTCCGATTACTTCCCTGGGACAGATTCCTAAGAAAGGAATTAGAGTCAGACGGTTTGAAGGTTTGGAAAATTCTTGGTGTGAGTTCCCACCCAGCTCAGCTGTCCTGCCTTTCACCGCCACCAGCACCTGGGAACGCTTCCTGCACTGTGCCCCGCGCCTTGGCAGCAGCATGTTAAAACTCCCCACCAGTGCGTGAACAGAACACTGGCTACTGCTGGAATCTGCCCTTTCTTCCTTTTCCTCAGTAGCTGGCGGTTTCTGTCTTATCACTAGATGCCACTTCCCATGAGGACAGGCCATAGGGTTGTCTGCTTCTCCGCTATATCTCTGTGACCTATGCATTCACTCTCCCTATGAATGGACTGTCCACAGCCCTTCGGACAAGGACCAGACCCGCTTCCTCACCTGTGAAAGAGGGAGACCACCACTACCTCCTAGTAGTACCACACACACAGTAGTTGACTAGTAAACACTCGCTAAAGAAATGTTTCAGTAGGAATGCAGAAGAGATGTTACAGGCGAGGAATTGGAATGTTAGAGAAGGCAGAATTAGTTGCTATGGCAACACAGCCCTTAAATAGTGGAGTTGGGCTTCAACCAGTCAAAAAGCATTTTATGTACTTTCCCACATAAACAAGCAACTCATACATATTGTTTGCTTACAGAGCAAGGTACTGTGCTTCATGTATTTACATGAATTATGGTTCCATTTCCCTATAAGTCACACAAAATTACTTGTTTTTATGTATAATAATTCCTATAGTTTCCTAAGGAGATGATTCTGATTAACAAATGAGAAAGGCCTATCTATGTAGACCTCTCGTGTTCCATGGACGCAGTGGAGACACATTTTCATTTTTTCTTCACACAGCGCTTGTCTGAGGGAAAGGCAACAGCAGGTCGGGGATTCAAGTGCAATGCAGCAAAGACGGCCAATCACAGAGCAGACTCAGCACTTGCTTCTGCTCCAGGTGAAATGCTCCCTGGCCCTCTCACAGAATGTTCTGGATAAAGATGATGATCAAAGATGAAATGAGGCAATTCATATTTAGAATCTTATATAAACAGATCAAGGACATTACAAATGTCTGGTGGGATGTGACGACTTTCCCATCAGATATGTGCCCTTACATTTTATATCTGTGCACACTTCCTAACACACTGACTAGATCAAGATACCACACAGGCAACCAGCAGACCCCCACACCGTGCCCCACCTGCCTGCCTTAGCCTCCACAGGGACCACACACCAGCCCCAAGGATTCCTCCTTCCTGACTGTGCAACTCACGTAAATGGGTTGCAAAATATACTCTTTCGCACGTGGTTGGTGTGTGAACGTGAAGTGGGTCAGACTCGTCCCCATGGTTGTGTGTGGGAGTGGTTTCATCTTCTCCCGTGAAGGCTTCCATTGCATGAGCCTTCTCCATTCTGCTGTTATGGGCAGGCTGGGTATTTCCAGTCCCCAGCTACCACAGGTACATGCTGCTCTGAGCAGTGCTCCTGGGCGGGCAGGCATGTGTCTGGGGCCACGGTATGAGAGGCTGGCTTAGGTTCTGGGGGCAGCACAGGATGCAAGTCCACTCGACTCCACCCCTTATGTTGCTCGCTCTCTAGAAAACTTCCAGATTAAGGCTTTTGACTCAAAGTCCTTTCTCCTCAGACAAGACGCTGCTGCCTTCTCTGTGGCTAGAAGCCACAGGAGGGTTGCAGCAGGCACAGCAGCCTGTCCCCATGGGCCAACTCCAGCTGCTGCTCTCCAGCTCCCACTTTGGTGTCCTTTTCCATCCAGACTCATGGGCACTGCTGTGTGAGGGAAAAATGGTGCCACTCTTTCTTTCCCTTCTCAGAAGAATACAGAGTAGGCTTTATATAGACGGGCGTTCTCATATTAAAGTTGCCATCCTTTTTTAGCACAGTACATTAGAAAACCACTGTGCACGCAGTAATACAAACTAGCCAAGTCGCTATTTTTAAGCAGCGCCCAGTAGGAAAGCAAACCCTGTCCCATACTAAGGCTCTTGTGTGGCTGCCAGCATTTCTGGCAAAGTCGTCTGTTTGCAAGAGAGCTTTTATGGCAGAGGATTCCCAAACACAGGGCTGCCTCAGAAAGGCCACCACTGGAGCCTGGGGCAGAAGGAGCACAGTGCAGCCTTGTCTTGAGGCCGTGTGGCTTCATGCAGGAGGCCTGGGGCTGCTATTACCAAAATCATTCTGTGCGGGGCACCTCGTTACCGGAGCGAGTCAGGGAGAGAGGCCTGACCCACTAAAGGACTTGGTAAATGACTCCATGAACGACAACAGCTGACAGCAGCAACCACAAGAAACAGTGAGCTCCAAACACAGACGGCATCCAAGAGACATCTCGGGTCCAGCAGAACTTGGGCCCTGCTTCAGGCATAGCAGGTCCATCTGTCCAAGGACAGAGCTCATCGCCCAGGGTGCAGAGCTGACCTGGCCAAGCGAGCAGCAGCACCAAGCCTTGGCCGAGCAGAGAGACGCACACAGAGAGAGGGCACAGACGGGAGCTGTCTTCTGACGATTTCGTAACAATCTGAACAGTAATTCTTAGATCGCTAGAGCTAACAACGAAGCTTGGCTTGCATTTTGAATGTCTTTTTAAAATGTCCTTTTTCTAGTAGTTGTTTTCATTCATCAAAGTATCCACCCATGAAGGTCTGGCAATCTGAGAAGTCTCGCACTGGAAAGCCCCTCAGCCGAAGAGGTTGCAGCTCCTACTGTTTCCACACCCTTGGAGAAACGCACTGCATTCGGACACCCTGGGCCTTGGTGCTCAAACAACAACAAAATGGATTAAGGATTCCTTGCAATGATACCCAAATCGTGCACACAGAACCCTGGTCCCGAGTGATGCCTGCACTGTCCTTTTGAGGAATCTCTTTAAAAGGGCTGCAATCTCTCACTTAATGTAGCATATTAGTCAGTCCTTGGTAGGAATGGCCAAAGGTGTCTGGGGACCATTTGTGGGAACTCTTAGTCGTGTGAGGGTGTATGTGCTAGGCTCCAGAAGTCTGATCCACAGAAGAAATCAGGAGGGAGAGCTGCAGCCCTCTGAAGACGGATGGGCTGTGCTTACTCTGTCCTCCAGGTACATGCCACCGTGCATGATCCTTGTCCCACCCTTAAAGTACTCTCTGCACTTCAGAGAGGCCATTTGGTCAAGGTCAGGAAGAAAGGGGCAGGTGCCAGGACCCACCTCTCGGTTGAGGAGTGGCCCGTCGGGGACTCCAGAGTGGAAGAGCTGCCATAGCCTGTCCCTGTGTCCAGACCTTGTGCTGGCCCCAGGCACATGGGAGTGCTCATGACTCTGCCCCACAGTGACAGGCAGTTCACAAGACGCATGACTGAGGCGGTTTTGGATGAAGGGCAGCAGGCACACCAGTCCCCCGTGTGGCAGTCTGTGGCCAGGAAAGCATTCATAATGCCCATGTGCTCTTCTTGCCCTCACTGCATCCTTGTCCTGCTTCAGGTGTGGGAAGAAGCCTGGGATAAACAGGTAGTGACCTGTGGGGCAGAAACCCAGTAACTCAATGTATTAGTCAGCTGGTACATCACTGTGACAGAGAAATCAAGTGACTCAGATTTATGTGGGGAGAGATTTACGGGGGGCTCACAGTGCATAATGGCACAGGGGCAGCCTGGTAGGGGCAGGGCCTGCGTTAGCTGTTCTCATGGCATGGCAGATCAGACGCTGAGAGCAGAGAGTGCCCAGGATGCCCAGAACCATGGTCTGGGTAAAAGCCTCCATGGACTGCGTCCAATGACTCGCTTCCACAAAGCTGGATCCTGCCTCCCAAGGTTTCCTTGCTGTTGTTTTTGTTAGGTGCCATCTAGTTGGGTCCGACCCACAGGCACCCTATGCACAACAGAAAAAGATACTCCCTGACACGAAGCCATGCCCAGCACTGGGTCAGTGCTTCTCTGCTTCATAGGGTTTTCAGTGGCTGATTCCTTTGGGACTGCTTTTGGGAGTGGCTGCCGTGTTCTTCTCCCATTTTTGCAGTGTTACGGACTGAACCAAGGGGCTCAGACAGCACAGAGCAGCGCCCCACCAACTGAGCTAAGTCTCTGCAAACAGCACCACCACCTGGGAACCAAATGTTAAAGCACATGACCTTCAGGGGTTCTTTTAGATTCAAACCATGAGACTCTACCTCTGGACCCCAAGAGTCCATGGCCCTCCATAATGCAAATGCGTTCTAACTTTGTTGTTGTTGTTGTTAGGTGCCCTCGAGTCAGGTCCGACTCATAGCGATCCTCAGAGGGTTTTCAACGGCTGATTGTTTCAGGATTGTTTTGGGAGTAGATTGCCATGTCCTTCTCCCATTCCAACTTTAGGAGTCCCCAAAATGTTAAGAGCCTCAACTGTGTTCAAGAGGCCAAGTCCAAAGTCTTCCCTGAGACTCAAGGCAAACTTGGCTGCAAAACAAAAGGCAGGTTACATACTTCCAACATGCGATGGCACAGCATAAGTGTGCACATTCCCAGACGGAAGGACGGAAGCATAGAAAGGAAGACTGGTCCGTAGTAAGACCAATACCCTGCTGCAAAAACAGGTGGCTCCCTGTCCAGCATCTGGCACATGAGGCGCATTCGGCGTCATCTGGGCTTGAACAGGCTTGGGTGGCTTCATCCCTATGGCCCTGTCATTTGGAGCACCTATGTCGTCCAAGGCAAATGTCTTCTTCAAAAATTGCTGGCTCCTGCCCCGACTGCAGAATAGCATCAGCCTCGTTTATCATGGGCCCCTCCAAGCTATCAGCCCAGTAACGAGGCCAGCTGCCGGCCCCGCCTGCGCTGCTTTACCATGTGCTTTCCCTGGCATGGACGCCGCCTTCTGCATTTTCTACCTCATTTGGTGGCAAGATGTCACTTCTTACAGCCCCAAAGTTAGGATTATTGTCCTGGAGCCCTGCATCCTCTTGCCCTGCTACCCCAGCTTGTCAGTGTTGCCCCTTCCTGTCCTGGAGCACTGACATCGTCCTTTCTGCCTCCCTGATCCCACTAGCTCAGGCCCTCCATCACTGACCTGAATGACCACCGACTTCCTCATGGACCGCCATATTTCTAGTCCTGCCCTCTGACCCACATCGGCTGGGCACTAAGGGGTCTCCAGGCCTTCCAGAGCCTCCCCAAGCCTAAGACCCCAGTGTGATCTGGGGCTATGTGCCTCTCGGCAGCTGGGTGACCATTTGCACTGCAAGTCCTTGGCCCTGCAGACAACTCTGGGGCCTGGAAGCAGCATTTTACCAGAAACCTAGCTGGTGACTTTCATGCACCTCCAGGTTAAATTTTTTCATCTGTAAACTAATGATAACACCAATGTCCACAGGGTTCTTGCAACATTTGCTTTTGCACTCCATTCAATATTTAGATGCCCACCCTGTGAGATGCTGTCCAGGGACACATGCGCTACACTGCAGGGGCTGAGGGAAGAACACTGGACAAAGTGCTGTCTTGATGACACTGTTGCGGAGGAGATGGGAGAACAGGTGAACAAGATGCTGTCACCAAGTGATAAGCACAAGGAAGAATCTAAGCAGGACATGGACAGTTATGTCACAGCTCTTGTCCTCAAGTAGCTTTTGTTTTAGTGGAGGTGTGAGAGGAAAGGCAGACAGGGGGAGAAAAGGCACTGAGCACAGCACAGTGGAACAGAAGCTCCCTTGGTGTCACGTCTGACACTTAGCCGGGGCTCCTGGTGTCTGGCGAGTGGAGGCCAGGATGTTGCTTAGCACCCCTACTATTTGCGGCACAGTCCCCACAACAAAGAACCCCCCATCCCGCAATGTCAGCAGAGCCAGGCCAAGGAACCCAGCATGGGAAAAGGTGACACAAGACAGATGTTAAAGATGAAAAGGCGTCCGACAGGCAGGATCCAGGGGCACAGAGCCCAACAGGGCTGGGCAAGCTGCCCAGACAGACACAACAGCACAAGAGCACGAGTAAGGCATCTTCCCTCACCCCAGCACCTGCCACCTGCTCCATGAGAGGCACGGGAAGTGAACAGTGAACAGGAAGATGGGGACCCTACTCCTAGGAACCCTCAGTCTGCTGAGGGAGACAAACAGGAAATCTGACGCTGTGCTACAAGCAGTACAAACAGTGCTCATGTGGGAAATTCGCCTGGTGCCACCATGCCCTCCACAGTCAGCACCGCAGCCCACCCCAGAGTAACCCACAGAAATGCGGAAGACCAAAGAAAGACGCTCGGGGTATGAGGTTACTCAGTGAGAACACACGGAGGGTTGTGGGTGTGGCTCAGCGGAAGAGCACTTGGCTAGCACGCACGAAGCCCCAGCTTCCATCCCCAGCATGGCATAAACCTCGCCAACCCCGACACCCTCAAAACAAAATGGGCTGCAAGCAGTTGAGGGGCCACACTTGCCATGGCCTGGGTTATACAATGTCACAGCCTTCTTTCTGCTGCTTCCAACTTCCCACTGACCACCTCCTCCCACTTGGAATAGTCACTGTCAACGGGACAGCGTTGGCTACTACTACTTAGGGAGTGGTATTTCTGTATCTCGCAGGTGGAGGAGGCCAGGGAGGCCACTAAACCTCCCACAATGCACAGGACAAGAAATACCGGGATCAAATGCCAGTAGCAAACACTGGTCTCTAAGTAACACTCTTGCTTGTCAATCTTTCTTATTTTATCCTGTATAAACCCCACATCTCCCTAAGTGGTTATTCAGAGCCTGCACCTGACACATTCCATTTGTTTTCTAGTTTTCCACAGTAGAATTAACTGTTTTCCCACAAGACAAGTTGCAGCACTGTAGAGGCGCACCTGCGGGGTACCTTGCTGCAACTGTGGGGAGATGGGCATAAAGGTGGCTTCCAGATGGAAAGAAGGATTAGTTTGAGAACAAAAGGCATGAGTGGGCACAGAAAAGAGATACAAGGAGGCGTACTCCACCCAGAAGGCAGGCAACGTGGGCCAGCCTGGAGCACCAGGGCGGAGGTCTGGGCAAGCTGACGCCAGGACCACTGGCCTTGACAAAAGGGAGGGAAGAACGAGGGCTGACTGTGACTGCGTGGTACCTGGCAGCTACTGGTAGATTTTAATTTGGAGAAAGGCAGGATCAGAGTGCATTTTATCCATACCTCTGCCCCCTGGTGTGAAACAGCTTGTAAACAGCTTGTAGGAGACAGTGTTTCAGAGACTATTTCATTTCAATTAAAGATGCCTCAGTGGGATGCTCACAGGTCCTTATGCCTCACCTCCAAACCCACGCTCCCCTCCCCACTGCTTCCCTCAGGGGAGTCAGGACCACCTCCAGTCTTGACTGCTTTCTCCTTACATCCCTGCACGCTCTCCTGGCTCTGCCCACTTGCCCTGTGCCCTTCCCAGTCCTGCTCTGAACACTCCACACTGAAATGGATGCAAATGCAGCATTCTAAAGGCAGCAAGTGGCCACCGCTGTCGTGTTTAAAGGCTTTGATGGATTGCTACCACGCTGAGAGTGAAATCTCCTCTCCCTACTCCATGGTGAACCTCAACTTCTGGCCACACCCACCAGGCTCACGGATGCCTGGGATCTGCGCACCTACTGCGTGCCTCAGGCTGGGGCACCTCAAGATGTATGCGCTCCTGTCCCAGGTCCTTTTCGGGGACCTACTCGCTGTTTGCTCACAGTAGTGCTGGCTGGAGATATGCTTCAGCTTGGTTTTCCTTCTCGTCCCACCGTATGTAAGCCCTGTGAGTGGGGCAGGGGTATTATTTAGTTCACTCTGGTACACAGAGGTCACTGACCCTGGGAAGGCCCCCCCCCCCCGGAAAGGCTTGAGGGGCAGGCAGGGTTCAGGAGGACCAGGAATCAGATGGAAGAAGAGAGATAGCAGAAGAGACTCAGCAGAGACTAAGGATCAGAACTAAGAGGACTTGGTGACAGTGAGTGTGAGGGAAGGTTCAGAAGGGACGATACTGCAGTTGTTCAATGGAGGCAGGGTGTCAGAAGTGACCTGACACACAAAGGCCATCAAAGTGAGTGAGGAACATTATGAACTCAGTTCTGGACCTGGTGATGTTGAGGTACTCGTAAAACATCCACATGAGGATGACTAGGAGGCAAATACATCAGAGACAGAGGTAGGGGGTCATTTGATTCATTTTATGAAACAGTTTTGATCTTGAAACCAACACTGAATAAACCATTCGCCCTTCTGAACCAGCCATACTAAATTCTGAATGAAATACCACAAATAAAATGAACAACAGCCCTAAAGAATCAGCAACCATAACCAAGGAGGGATCTGTCTCTGAAACACAGGATTAGCATGGACCCAATGCTAGTGCGTAACACGACTTGGCAGCTGGAACCTTTCAGAAGCTTCCTCTTTAAAAAATGTCATATGGTCCAGGGTGCTGTGACGCATGCCCATAATGCCAATGAATTGGAAGGTGGAGGAAGGAGGATCACCAAGTTTGAGGCCAGAGGCAGCCTCCATAACTTAGTGACACTCTGACTCGAAATAAAAAATAAAAAATGGGCTGGGAGTGCAGCTCGGTAGTAGAGCCCTCGCCTAGCATGTGTGAGGCCCTAGGCTCAACCCCTAGTACTAGGGGATAAAAATGTGTAGCATGTTTAAAATACAGAGATAAAGTTGGGTATGGTGGTGCACACCTATAATCCTGGCACTTGCAAGGCTGAGGAAAGAGGATCGATGCAAGTTCCAGGGCAATCTGGGCTACACAGTGAGATCCTGTCTCCAAAAAAACAAGAACAAAAACAAAGTCATACTTCATGGAGAACAGTAATAGATGGCATCGTTAAAATAAATGCAGGAAAAGGACCAAAATACAAAAAAAAAAAACATAAAAATAGGTAACAGATGCCTCAGGAGAGAAATATAACTTATATAAAACTGAAGTGAAGAAATAAAAATTTCACAAAGGCAACTCAATTATATACTCAGAAAATCCAAGAGAATCAGTCAAAAAAGTCTTCATATGATAAATTATTAGAAACCATAAGATAAATTCCTAAAAATCAACTGCATTCACACAGAGAAATACACAGCTGAAAAGCGTGATGATGATCAGGAGCTGTCACAGGTGAGGCTCAACAAACGAGCGGTAATTTCATAAGGGAGATGCGACAGGTACTTACGGTAAAAAAAAGCTGCCTGGGAGAAACTAAGAGGGGAAGTGGCGAACAGCCTCTGGGGACGCCCTGCTCCTGGCCAGCCGAGGGCATGTGTGGGCTCACCGCAGCACTGGGCAGAGTGCCCATGGGAAGCATCATCTAACTTTCAGAAGACGCGGCGAGCGCTGGAACTCTTGGCTTCTCCAGGAACAAGCTCCGCCCTGGTCACATCTAGCGAGGCCAGTCCCATGACCCCACATCATTACTCACGCTCTTCCCCCTGCCTGGAATGTACTTCCTGAGCTTGTTTGCCTTGCAAATTCCAGCTCTCTTGTGAGCCTTGGCTCACACATGATCTGGACTCTGCTGCCTCCCCGAAGCCCCCCAAGTACACCAGGCTCCTCTCTGTCTCCCTTGTCAGAGTGACATGGCAGTGGCATTTTACAGTGGTCAGCAGCACATCTTTGTGCACAAGTAGTCATTCATGCCACACCATGATGAAAACCTATCGGCTCTAGTTTGGAGAACTCCCATCATTTCCTTTTCAATATATAAATCAGTGCTGTCTGGGAAAAAGGCTGTCTGAACAAAAAGCTGGAGATGTATGGCCAGGGAACAACTGGTGCATTCAGGTTAGGAGCAAGGAATAAGAACCACTTTGTTGCAGCTTGCCTTATTACCTCAAGGTTTGCCTTTACGTCACGTAGAATTTGAAAAGCCTAGGATGAAACCTTCCTTCCAGAGGTGAATGACTAGCAATGCTTGCTGGTGCTTCAGTGTAAATCCATGTGTAGAGGAAGCATGGCTAGCTGAGTACCATTAAGCCACCTGCTGCCCAGCAGAGGCTGCCCAGCAGAGGCTGCCCAGCAGAGGCTGCCCAGCAGGGGGCCAGGTCTGAATTCCCACCTGCTACCCACCACCAGTGGGGCATTTATGCAACGGCTCTACATCTCCATGCCTCACTTCTACAAGGGAGACAAAGGCACCGGTACACATTCCTTTATCTTCATTTCCAAAATCTAAAAAGCACTGAAAATGGGAAATTTGATTGTATTTTTAATTTTAAAGGTAACTAATTTAGAAGTAAAACCTGACCTGGTTTGAGGCATTACATTGTCTTTATTTCCCCATTGAAGTGAATATTTATCTTTTTCTGTAGGGACACTAGTGGTTTTAACTCCAGGATGCCAATGGAGCACTATATAATATAAAATAGGTATATATTACATTAACCTTCTAGAAGTTAAAAAGAAACACTGAATTCTGAGACACACACATGGCCCTCAAGGGTTAGGACAAAGGATTGTGAGCCTGTCCCTTCCTCACAGGGTGGCTGTAAAAACTGAATGACTTTACACAGGAAAATATGCAGCAAATGTATGTCAGCCATATTGCTTTTCTTGCTTGCCGTCCTGCTCCTCACTGCTCAACTGACAAAGAGCACGTGCTAAGTGAGGGCAGGGCTGTCCTGCGGGGCAGTGACCTAAATGTAGTGCACGTGTGACATCTGAGGCCTAAATAAAATAGACACTGAGAAAGATTCCCTTCCCAGTGCGATCTTCTGAGTTCCCATGCACTCATGGGGTGGCTGCCTTGCCGGGTCAGCCCCGAGACCTCCCTGGGAGTGTAGCCTAACACACTGGCCGTTCCCATGGGGGAAAGTGTGCTCCACCAGCTTGAATGTGTAAGCTGCTTTGCTTAATCGTAGGCTACAGTTTAAGAAATGAAAGCTATAAAGGATGAAGTCAGAATCACACCTTGGTGAACTGTGCAAAATGCAGTTTGAAACCATCGTCCTTCAGTACTATTTGTTGACTTAAGTGTTTCCGTGCCCACAGGAATATAACACGTCCAGGAGCAGGGATTGGATGCCTGCCCTCTGTGGTATCTCGCCCCTTGGCACACAGGGTAACACAAAGGTGACGCTAGTGAATGTCTGCTGAACCAAAGCCAAGTTTGGATTCCCAGGTAAATGCATGGGCTGAGATTTTGCGGGACCACCGTGAGTCTGGCTCCCTCCAGCCACATTTCTTTCCAAGGCTGGAGTTACAGGAGCAAGTTCTCACAGACCCCAGTGCTGAGGATCAGGACACAGATGAGTCCAAAAGGACCTCTGGGTTCAGGAACAAATGAGATTTCTCTGTCCCACCATTTCTTCTCTGCCCCCAAGGGACTTCTTAGGGCGGCTATCAATAAGTGTTGCCTAAAGGAAGACATTTCCTACGCCTAGATCCACATACGTCCAGGAGAGGTATGCACCTGTCAGATCATGCTGCGGAGCGATGCTGGGAGTGTAGATCAAGACTTGAAAGTTTTATCTCCTGTCCTACAGCACTACATGCAATGGTTTACCTGCAAACTGACACTTAAGTTGGGTGTCCTTCCTGTATAAACAAGGTGGTAATGTAAAAAACCACAGAAATGCTCTGAGCAACAATGTAGTACAAAATCTTAGAGATCGACCCCTAAAAAATAATCATAAAAAGCAAAGAAGAGCCAGGCATGGTGGTACATGCCTGTAATCCCAGCACTCGGGAGGCTGAGGCAAGAGGATCAACATGAGTTCCTGGCCAACCTGGTCTACACAGTGAGTTCCAGGCCAGCCTGGGCTACACAGCAAGACCATGTCTCAAATACCAAAACAAAAAGAAAAGCAAATAGTCACTGTTGTAAATTTCAGGGGCCAGATGTAAAACTAACTTTCTTGCTTTAGAAAACGGACGTTTTTCAATCACATGTAATATAATAGACTAACAGGGTTTAAAAAGTGGAAAACCCACTCTGGAACATGGTTACCAGAAATCTCTCCTCTTTTTCCAGCCAGCGCTGATCTTCTTCCATTTCCTGCTGCTGTCGGATCAATCGCTCTTCCATCAGGTGGGTGGGCAGCACCTGCCCGATCCCTCTCATGTCCAGTGCAGCTGAGTCCTGAAGGGAGAGTGGGAAATAGTATGTCCAGTCTCATGGGTGTGTTTATATGCTTCTACTTTGTGTTGTGTTCTATTTAAAACAGAGAAGCAAAACAGCACAGTGGTAGAAACGGGACCTCTCAGACTCAAGCCACTTCTCTGGAGGCTGGAATTTACTGGGTGTCATGGATTCCACTTTGTGAGGTCAGTTCTAAAGAAATAATCCAAGAAATGTACAAAGGATGCACTAGTTATAGTAAAAAGGTAGAAAAAAGCTGGGCATGGTGGTACCTGCCTGTAATCCCAGTGACTTGGGAGGCTAAGGCAGGAGGATGGTGAGTTTGAGGTCAGAGACAGCCTGCTAAACTCAGCAAGATTCTGACTCAAAATAAAAAAGTAATTTAAAAAATGGGTTAGGGGTGCAGCCCATGGGTAGAGCACTTGCAAAGTCTGTGACAGGTCCTGGAGTCAACCTCCAAATGCTGAAGGAAAAAGCAAAAAAAGTCAAAAGAATCTGGAAGTAAAGTAATAGTAGATTTAAAGTAAACAGAGTACTAAACAGTCGCTAAACATGCACTCTAAGAAAAAAATTAGAATGACAACTAGAGATGCTCTTTGATGCAAATTGGTCATTTTTAATCTTATAAAAGCATTTCTTTGTTTCACCAGAAAAACTGCTCAAAATTAATATGGTCCACAGTTGAGATGGCTCTGTCTACCTCTTTCTTCTCTGGTTTCATGTATAAGCAAATCATATTCAACTCAGGGCTCTGCCTTTCAAACAAATGGACTATGATTGTAGCACTTCTCCTTGGGTATTTCCTTTAGTAAAAAAAAATTCACAAAACCAGAAAACATTTGAATAGAGGAGGTGTCTTGTTCTTAGAATTAAGTCATCAAAATCAACCAATCTTAGATTTAGAAATAAAAGGTGCCTTAAGCCACATAGGGTAAATGAACAAACCAAAGCCCAAGTCCACCCAGTTTACCTCCACGTTGGGCTGCCACATGGGTATTTCCTGGGGTCTGTGATTCCATGATTCTGTCTGGTCCAGAAGAGATACCTGGCCTGGGTAGATGCTGCCAGCGATAGCTGTGATTCCGTGTGAACCAGGGTAGCCCGAGACCTGTTGAGTGAATTAGGAGGCAAGGTGAGGTTCTGCCACAACACAGCTTCTGCGTGGCTCTGCTCTGCATATGAGACAAAGTAACTCCAAGCACAGAGGATATGGTGGTGGGCAGAAGAGCACCCCCCATGTCCAAATCCTAATCCCTTGAATGCATATGTTTTCTGACTTGGGAAATGGGACTTTGCAGATGTGACTCTCAATGGGAGACTGCCCTGGATCATCTGAAACGGATTTTCAGCAGAAGTCTCAGGAAAAGTAATTTCCTATAGCTGCATCAGAAAACTAATATGCTACAAGATAACAAATTATTTATGTGGGAATTCTACACTTATGGAAATGCTTTAGAGCAAATGATCTCTGGGTGCAAATTCAACAGGAAGCCACAAAAACAGCTGCACCACACTCAGCTCCAAAATCCCTTGCTCCTGACTAATTCACCACCATCCCCAGCAACAGCCAGAAAAAAAAAATACACAAAAGCCCCTGCTGGGCATGGTGGTATGGGCCTATAATCCCAGCACTTGGGAGACTGAGGCAGGAGGATCATGAGTTCAAGGCCAGGATGGGATACATAGTGAGACCTTATCTCAACAAACAAATAACAGTAAAGAAAACCCCCAAGTGCTCTTTTCTGGTGAGTGATTAAGGGTCTGATGATGGGAAAGGTCTGCCTCCCACTTTTGACTAAGCTAGAATGGAGAAGAATGTAAAAGAAATCCAGACAGGAGAAAATAGGGGGGCTCCTAAGATGGGTCTTCTCTCAATTCAGGCCAAGTGAGCAGAATCAGGTCTCGTCTCCACAGAACATGTGTTGGCACAGTATGGTCGAGGTTGCTGGTTACAGACTTTTTTTGTTTGCTTGTTTTGTTTTTTGGTAGTACTTGGGGACTGAACCCAGGGCTTTGTACATACTTTGTGTTTTACCACTGGTCTGTACTGCCTAACTCATTAAAAAAAAAATATATATATATATATATATATATATATATATATATATATTTTATTTATATATATATATATATATTTATATATATATATATATATAATATATATATATATATATATATATATATATATAATATAATATATATATTATATTTATATATATATATATATAATATAATATATATATTATATTTATATATATATATATATATTTTATATATATATATATATATATATATATATATATATATATATATATTTTATATATATATATATATATATATTTTTTTTTTTTTTTTTGGAGACAGAGTTTTGCTAAGTTATGCAGGCTGCTTCTGGCCTTGAACTCGTAACTCTCCTGTCTCAGCCTGGCATTAACAGGTGTGTGGCACTGTGCCTGGCTGCCAGTTACTTTCTAAAAATGAGATAAAACAGTTAAATTCACATTTACAAATACCAATGCACCCTTCAGCAGGCAAAGTTTTGTGCATTTATCAGGTCTCTAGGCATTATTTTACACCAAAATTCCATACAGACAGCATCTAATTAATTTTCAAGTAAGATGTATCTAGAGCTCTCACAGTTTATTTGAATGGAAAAATATCTTGATGATAAAAATTCTACTAAATATAAAATGCCCCACCACTAGTATTTTTGATAAAAAGTGACACATTACTGCCACAGAACTTGCAGGCATTTTCACAACAGAGATTTGAATGATCCAAAGGAGTTTTACAGATCACAATGAGCACGTGGTGGCAGGAGTGGGCACCTCGGTCTAGAAAAGAACAGGAATAATACCAGGAGATGTCCTACAGCTGGTCCTAATGACAGGCCAGGGAAAGCGAGGCATGGAAAGGTGAACTATATACCTGTCAGTGGACAAAAGTTTTATTCACTATTTCATCTGTTTACAAACTCTTCTAGTCATTTAACAGAGTAGAAGCCAGTCCCCACTCTTGGGGACTTCCACTGTGGGGGGGGGTCAGAGAGCCACCAACAGACACGTACTTGAACCCAAGTCATGAGAGTGCCTAGGCCACACGCTGCCCCCAGGGGACCTGCCACGACCCAGCACAGGCTCTGACAGCCACCTCAGGGAGCAGGAAGTGCCGCTATCCAATTCCCATCAGCACTGGCTGAGCTCTGACGTCCAGGACAGCTGTCTGTGCTGTCTGCACGAGTCCAGGGCCTCTCGGCAGTCAGGTGTGCCTTTTCCTTCCTTCCGCCACACACTCACCTTCACTGCTCCGACCACTGTCCTGATCAGGGTTCTGGCTCCTTTGCCCTAGAACTGGAATCCAGTGTGACCAGCCGGAAAGCCCTGGGAGGAGTGGCATAGGCTTGCTCTCCTTTCTGTTCCCAGTGCCCAGACAGTGGATGAATGAACTGGAGGTGTTCATCCACTTCCTCCAGGCTGGGGGTTAGCTCGGAACAGCGTCTCCCCAAACCTGGGTTTGAGCCATTCACCCAGAACCACTGGGGCTCGTCAGACGGTAAAACTCTTGGGCTCCACTTCAGAATTAGTGCGTGGGGCTCTGGACGTGGGAGGTGCAGGAACTGAAAATTTCCCACGTCCACTGTACAAACTACCATGAACTTACGGTCTTATCTTTTCTAGTGAGAAACAGTGCCTACCTTCTGCCCTGTTAGTCCAGTACCAACAGCTAAGAGTTTTTTCACACATTGGTCCAAGAGGTCTTAATTTAAAATTTGCTCTCAATAACTCTGTGAAAAAGTACAAAAGTACTGAGCATTCAGCAGCACTTTCACCTTCACAGACTTTAAAATAAGTAAAAGAAAACCTGACTGCTAAAGCACACACCCTGATTCCATTTATATAAAATTCTGTAACAGGCAAAAACAAGCTCTTGGGGGTAAGGGAAATCCGAAGGGTTGTTTCCTTTGGGGGAAGGGGGTGTTTGGCTAGGAAGGGCCCAAGGGAGCACCTGGGAGTCTAGGCCAAGACCCGGGAATGAGCATCTGTCAAAACAAAGACCCGTGCGTTTCACTGCAGGTAGATTGTGCCTCAATAACAGCGAATACTCTTCCTCAAGAACAAAGCTACTGACTCTGCTTCTGGTCCTTTCTCCAAGGAGTCTTCTCTGATGTGGGAGGGTGTTTGCCTTTAAGTCCAAGATTCTCCCCACACTCATCCACACGGCACCTTACCTGGCTTCTGGTAGACTAACTCTAAACTGTACTTTTGCGTCCTAGAAAGACTGCAGTTCAGCTTTACCTCTGCATAGTGCGTGTCTACTGGTTCCGCCTTGCCCCTTACAAGAGCAGGTGGGAGAAAACAGGCCTAAGAATTGTGGGAGGCACTGTCCCTCTCGTTTTAAGACTGCATGACTACCGAACACCTTCTGCACAGGGGAGCGACAACAGTCACTGAGGCAAGGAGGAGGGCGGTTGCTTTCTTAGCCTTCTGCTTATCAAAATGAGGACATAAATGGAAGAGCAGAAATAAACACAATAAACCACCCCATCACCAAAGGTACTGATGAATCAAGCAACATATTTTGTATTTGCGACAACCTGTGCGTACCTGGTAATGATTGGTCTGAGCCATATGCTGCGGGCTGGGATAAAATCCTTCGCTGGACCTTGGACTAGGATAACCAGGTCTGCTGGGCTGTGAACAAATCAAGAGAGCACCATACAAATGAGTCTTTGGCTTTGGTAAATCCATGTTTCACAAAAAGAATAAAAAAAAGAAATTTCTCTAATATAGCTTGGTTGAGAAGAATGGTAAAAGGGATGCAAGACATCTCAATGGAGAAAGAATATTCTTTCCAACAATGGTAAATAACTGCATATCCACAGGTGAAACGGTTTGTTCCCCACAACATACACAAAAATTAACTCCAACAGACCACCTAATGTGAGAGTTAAAACTATGATATTAGAAGGAAGCATAAGAGGAAGTCTTTGAAATGACCTTGGTTGAGGCAACGGTTTATAACTATGACACTAAAACCACAATGGACAAAACGAAAAAAAGATAATAGAACACCATCAAAATGAAACTTTTGTGTTACAAGTGATATCAAGAGTGAAAAGATAACCTAGAGAATGTAAGAAAATGCTTCATATCCAGAACACATAAAGAGTTTTTACAGATCTGTATTCAAGTGGTAAATCACCCCAATTAAAAAGTGGGCAAAGCTAGGCAATAGGGCAAACTCAAAGGCAGCTTAGGCTACATAGTGAGACCCTGTCTGGAGGGGAGGGGAAAAAAAGAGGTGGGCAAAGGACTTGAAAGCATACACAATTTCATCAGAAAGCACACGAGAAGATGCTCAACACCTGTGGGCATCAGGTAAATGAAAATTCAAAACACAGGCAGCAGCGGTTTACACCTACGGGGATGGTTACAATAAAAAAGACAGAAAATAAAAGACAAAGGTGTGGAGAAATTAGAATCCTGTGCGTCGCTTCAGTGACAGTAACACAGAGTAGCTGCTATGGAACACAGTACGGTGATTCCTCAGAAAATTAAGCATAGAGTCACCACATGATCCAGCAATTCCATCTCCACTATATACATCAGAGAGATGAAAACATATGTCCACACCACAGCAGGTACATGAATGTTCACAGGAGCAGTATGCACAGACACAAGGTTTGTCAACTGATGAATGGAGAAACGAAATGCAGTGTACCCATAAATGGAATATTACTCAGTAGTTAAAGAGAACGAAGTACTGGCACATACTACAACATGGATGAACTTTGAAAACAGCCCAGGTGAGCTGGGCATGGTGGCACAAGCCTGTAATCCCAGAGACTCAGGAGGCAGAGGCAGGAAGATCGCAAGTTCAAGACCAGAGGCAGTCTGTGTAATTTAGCGAGCTCCTGTCTCAAAAAGTGGGGGGAAAAAAAAAAAGAAAAAAAAAGAAAAAGAAAAAAGGGCTGGGGGTGCAGCTCAGTGGCACAGCACATGCTGCAAGCGCAAAACCCTGGGTTCAATCCCCACTACCACAAAAACAAACAAACAACCCCCCCAAAGAAAGGCCAAGTGAAACAAGCCAGTCACAAAGAACCACGTATGAGTCCATATGTGGAATATCCAGAATAGAAAGAACTGAGGGACAGGAAGCAGAGGAGGGGGTGCCAGGGGTTGGAAGGAGGAGAAAGGAGGGAGCGTTACCAGTGGGTTTGGGGCCTATTACCAGGTGATAAAAAAAATGCTCTAAAATTCACCGTGGTGATGATTGCACAACTCTAAATATACTGAAAAACACTGACTCATACACTTTCAATACGCAAACTGTACAGTATGGGAGTTGTAGCTCCCTAAAGCTACTAAGCTATCAATAACAAAGGATGTTGAATATTCTGGAACGAGAGACCAGAAGGCTCTGTCTAGTGAGCTGGGAGCAGGCACCTGTCTGTCTGCTACTTCCTGGCTATGTGGTCCTGGGCTAGCGACTGAACTGTCTCCTCATCTGTATAGCAAAGATTGAGCCAGAAGATGGCTAACATCATTTTCAGCTCTAAAATTCTCATTTTGCTTGAGATAAATGACTTAAAAGTCCAGAGTGGAAGAATGACTTAGTTTGAAATAGAAGGCTAAAAGAAGGTTAAGTCAATAAATACAGTCTTCTAAAATATGAGGTATTTAGCAAAGTGGAAATCCACTATTCTCTCAGTGGAATTAAGATGAAAAAGCAGGAAGTGACTAAAGTTTAACAAGTGAAGAGAGTGAAGCCAGTGCCTCAGTGCCCATCTGTCCCACTGGCGCTGGGTGAACACAGGCGTGGGTGCGTCAGGTTCAGAGAGCCCGGACTCTAAATTCAGTCTTGCTGCCCCACGTCTTCACTTGTTCGGTAACTCCCCTCCATTTTCAGGATACTTCCCGCCTTCTGAATCCTCACCAAGGGCTCTGGTTCCTTCTGCATCCCCTTGCAAACACTGACCTGGATGGCAGGCACTTCTGCACTTGCTCCGGGCTGCCGCCAGCTGTGAAACTCCCAAGGGTGGAACATTTCCCTATCCCTCAGTCCTGTCACATTTCCAGCAGCGTCCCCAATGTAGTCTACTCCAAACCTGAACATGTGAGCTTGAACTCCCCAAAGAAAGAGGTACGAAGGGGCATTCTCCACTTCTCTGTGTGCCTGGTCAGCAATTTCCGAAGTGTGCTCCTTGGAGCTCAATGAACTGTTCTTCAGATTTACAGTTATAAAGGCTTAATGTGAAAAACTGGTTTTGCTGACTTAAAATAGTTTTTTTAAAAAAGAATCTAACTTACGTCTGTTCTCTGCCGCTTCGGCGGCAACAGATGTTCTGAAGGAAAGTGTTAATACGCAAGAACTAACCACGGTGGCATGGGACAGGCTTCCTCGACCCAGTGCTCTTGGAGTTCAAGTACGGAAGGATGCCGAGCCAAGAGGGCAACGAACAGGGCTGACGGTCACACAGCTGCACTCTCTGGCTTAAACTTAGTAAGTGACATGTAAGTAAGAGGCAAAAATACATGGTTGTCCTTTACTCTGCCTCCCGTACACCATGAACAAAGTCCTGACACACAGTTGGATGACTCTGACACCACTATGAAATCGCATCACCACCTCCATGTTATACAGGCCCAGAGAAGTCAGGCAGCCTGAATAGGGCCGCAGAGCTGATGACAGCAGGATCTCCAACTGTGCTGTTCCATGGCGCTACTCTATGAACAGTGCACTTCAGATTCACCAGATAAAAACAAAGGCAGAAAAGAAGTCAACTAGACAGTGGCAGAAGCTCTAGAAAACAGCTCACAGTGAGTCACTCTCTTAAATGGGTGGCAAATGATAACATTTACAAGAGTTCATTCCAAGATGAAAACAACTGGTGAAAAGCTGAAAATATGTTTTAGGATACATAAAGCAACTGCACAAAGGACATCCCACGCCCAGTGCTGTGGACAGCACAGCTGCTAAGGCATCTCTACTCCAGTTTCTGCAAGCACGAGCTTGGCGGGTGGTCAGAGGCAGGCATGGGCCAGACTCCCTGTGCCTCCTCACTGTCAGCAATAAAATGGGACAGTGACAGGGGCTGCCTCCCAGACTCGTCCTCAAGATGTTCCTGAAGTGTCACTGCCACTAAGCACCCTGCACCTTCTCCTCCAAGACAAACTTGGGTTTCAACACAGCAAAACCTGGAACCAAGGGCATCTTCGCTAAGTCCTCCGAGTGAGGGAAAGGAAGAAAGTGATAACTGAAGCTGGGGTCCTCAGCTGGGTGGCGCTGCTCCCTCACAGGCATTCAGGCGACTTGGGAGGTGTTCCCGATGGTCTCAGTCGCTGGCATGAGGGTTGAGGCCAGGCAGGGGAGAGGCCATGCAATGATGACAAGTTCTACATCCCAGAGAACTTCCTCACGCCTCTGTCAACTTTACATAAGAAATAGCAACAACAAAACCCTTGCCATCTGACCCTAAAAATTAACTCTGTTCCCCACGGTCACACAAGTGCCATTTTGTATGGTTTCTCAATTAACTTCCCAGAATAGCGACTACTGTGAAGAAATGGTAATCTCACACACCTAGGCAACCAGAAAGTGGGGGATTATAATTGTCATTATTCTGCATGCTGAGGGTAGAACCCAGTGTTCCAGGAACGCCAGCCAAGCGCTCTAATACCGAGCTACACTTCCACCACAGGAGGATTAGTTTTTTTTTTTTTTTTCACAATTGTGGATATTGTTTCTTGATACTAAGCCCAAACTCAACAAGTGGATGGTATGCAATATGAACACTACCACTGTTACATTAAAATCCATTGTCCAAACTCAATAAGTGGGCAGTAGTAGTTTCTTAAAGGTGAATTGCAATGTGGAATCTGAACTCTACCACTATCTATTATATTAAAATCCATTGCTCTATCTTGCTCCCCATGCCCCCCTTTTCTTTCTTTTTTTTTTGAGATGTGGTCTGGCTATGAAGCCCAGGCTGATCTTGAACTTATAATTCTCCTGCTTCAGAGAGCTGGGATTATAGGTGTGCACCACCACACCTGATTTCTGGAATGAATATTTTAAGTAACTAGCTTGCAGTTATAATCCTTTGCCATTAAATATAATTAAACTTTTAATTGTGAACTTTGATTATGAGAGAAAAATACACGTTTAAAAAATTGAGGAAGCTATACTAAACTATTTTTTTCTTTTGGAGGTATTAGTGATTGAACCCAGGGCCTTGCACATGCTTGGTAAATGCTCTACCACTGAGTTACATCCTTAGCCCAACATTTTCTTTATTAGTACACAAAATTTACCTGCAAAAGCCTGAGATGCCATTGGAATTTACTTACCTTAGGATATTATGGGCAAAACTATAAACTTGCAAGGATCTACAAAATTCCCACTTCACAAGGCAGAGTAGACTGCTAAGGGAAATGTTGCCTCAACACCTTGGAAAAAACAGGCCTGTTTTAGACCTGGCAACTACTGTGACCACAAAGGCAGAATCTAGCCCTAAAGATGACACCGGAAAGGTTAAACTGCACATAGGCCTTGATTCTGACTGGCATGGGAGGTGAACAATAGGCACACTTGATTATGATCTTCAACATCTGAGTATCAACTCTACGTAATTTCTTTTTCTTTTTTTTTTTTGGTTTGGTGCTGGAGATAGAATCCAGGGCCTTGCACATGTCAGGTAAGTGCTCTACTACTGAGCTATATCACTACCCCTTGATTGTATGTTTGTTTATTTGTTTTGAGACAAGGTCTCACTGTGTATTCCAGGTTGGCCTTTAGCTTGCTATGCAGACCAGGCTGGCCTCAAACTTGCATTGATCCTCCTGCCTCAGCCTCCCAAGTGCTGGGATTACTGCTGTATACCACCATGTTCGGCCCGCCCTTGTTTTTTTGAAACAGAGTCTCACCATGTAGCCCAGGCTGGCCTTAAACTCATGATCCTCCTGCCTCTGCCCACTGCATGCTGCAATTATAGGCATACTCACCACGCGTGGCAAAAAAGTAGATTTTTATACACAATGCGTATGCTTGTATTTCCACTTTTGGCTCTCAAAAGGATAAGAGTATATTCAGATAGGAAGAAAAAAATGTCCAGAAAGAATGAAGAGGGGGAGGGATGGGCAGATGGATAGAGGAAGGGGATACTTACAAATTCAAGAGGAACTGGTTTTGCACTCTAAAACCTCAGAAAGGCCTAACAACCTCCAACACATGAAGCTAATGTTAAAAATCAGCCAAATTAAAATTGTTTAAAAACTCAACAGATTAGAAAATCTAGAAAAAAATACACAAAATGTTTAGGGGCTGTGGGTGTGGCTCAGTGGTAGAGCACATCCATGAATTAAGTAGAGTGTTACATGATGAATTACCTCCCAATAGGCCCAGGGAGTGTTGTGTTGTTGTTAGGTGCCGTCGAGTCAAGTCTGACTCATAGCAACCCTCACAGCGTTTTCAATGGCTGACTGTTTTGGGATTGCCTTGGGAGGGGATTGCCACGTCCTTCTCCCATTTTGCAGTGCTTGGAATCAAACTCGGGATCTCAGAGACTGTAGAGCAGCACTCTACCAACTGAGCTAAACCCCAGCCCAGGCCCAGGAAGTAGACATTATTAATGCTGTCATTTCACAAATGAGGACAGTGAAGTTTGGAGTAGGAGATAATGTGTGCGGTCACTAATCTGCAAATAGCAAAGCCTGAGATGAACAGACCTGCTTGACATCAAGGCCTGAGAAACTAGCAATGACAGTCTCCTGCCTCCCACAAGAGGACCCTTCTGCAGCTGTCACAGAATTAAAACACAGGCAAAGTGGTCAACAGAACACGAAGGCTGTTAGGTGCCGGACTGAGGAGTTTGTGCTTCCTCTGTGGGTAACTAAGGATTTGTTCTTGTCGTCAAACTAGGAATGACAAAGGAGTGTTCCGGTTCCTTGCTGCCTGGCTCAAAGCAGCACTCCCCACAGAAGGGGTGGTTTTCTCTGTGAGGCACCCTTGTCTTTACCCTTCTGCGGAACTGTGCTCACCACCTACATTCGCTCCCAGTGTGACAGCTTTACTGCTACACAGCTCAATACAGTGACCAGGAAGGTGTTTTCAGGCACCATGGTAAAAAAAAAAAAAAAAAAAAAAAAGGGTCTATTATTTTAATAGTTCTTTATATTAGCAGGTTTCCTGAATACTTCTCAAAAAGAAAATATTTGCTAGCTATATTTCTGGCTAATCAAGTATCACATAGCAGTTAACTATTAACTGCAAAAGGCATAATTCTTTTGCTTTCCAGGAAAAGCTCTGAATTAGTTTACTTGTGCAAGTAAACCAGTGTGTGAAAATACCACCCTACCAAAAGGCAAGTCTTTCCCTTGGTTCTAAAGACTTCTTAATCTCTGGGTGTTGTGGTGGATGCCTTGTAATCCCAGCGATGAGGAAGGCTGAGGCGGGAGGATTGCAAGTCCAAGGCCAGAGGCAGCCTGCACAATTTAGTGAGACCTTGTCTCAAAATAAAATGTAAAAAATGGGCTGGGGGTGCAGTTCAGTGGTATAGTGCTTGCAAAGTATGCGTGAGACCCTGGGTTCAACCCTCAGTACTGCAAATAAATAAATATAAACAAATAAACCTCTCAAAAACACAAAAAGAAAACACAAAAAGACTTTTTTTAGTTGAACCCAGGGTCTCAGGCATGCTTTTTGAAAGCGTTCAGCCACTGAGCCGTAGCCCCAGACCATTTCTACTTTGTATTTTGAGGCAGGGTCTTGCTGAGTTACACAGGCTGCCTCTTGCCTGGAACTTGGGACCCTCCTGCCTCTGCCTCCCAGTGGCTGGGATTAAAGGCGTGCACCACCACACCCGGCTCCAAAAAGACTTCTTAATCTAAGGAAGGTCAGTCCAAGACTGCCAGCCACTGTCCTGCCCAGCCCCTGTAAAAGGCTGTGGCCACCCTCTTGAGATGGGAGAGGACGAGAGGAAAGTCCTAGGAGTGAGTGGGCAGGTATGGTGTGAGGTGCTGTGCCAGAACTCAGCCAGGAAACGAAAGCAAATGCTGCTCTCTTTCTCCTAAGAACAACCACGCGACCAGCCATAGCCTAGGAAAAGGCAGAAAATGCAGACTGAGCTCCCACAAAACAAACACAGAGAATATGGTCAAGGGAACTGGATTCATTTTAAAATCAAGCAACATATAAAGCACCTGGGGCCTAGTTTGATGTTTTAACCCTGACATGTCACCAGGGAGCTGTCTAACAGCCAACGAGGGAAAACCCTCTCCAGCTGGGCAGCCCATTTACAGCCTGCCCGACTGTGGAGAGGAGGAGGAGACAGAAGAGTGGGTTGTTTTGTTTTGTCTTTGGCAGTCCTGAAGGGCTGAACTCAGGGCCCTGTGCATACTTTGCAAGTGCTCCACCGCTGAGCTGCGCCCACAGCCCTTTTATTTTTTATCATCAGACAGGGTTTCGCTAAGTTACATAGGCTGTCTTTGGCCTTGAACCTGTGATTCTGCTGCCTCCGCCTCCTGAGTCCATGGCATTATAGGTGTGTGCCTGTAATCCCAGGTACTTCAAGATCGAGTCTACTCCAAGCAAGAAACAGTGTTAGAGCTACTGCCCTCAGGATAACCTGATATATGATTTTCTCTTCATGGAAAACAGCCATTTATGCCACAGACCTCAGTAGTTAATGAGGAACTCCAAAGTTGGGATGGGGACCTTGGCTACCTTGGGCGGTGCTTCATCAGACCCTCCAGAGTCCCAGGACACGGTGGCCTGTCTTCTGGACTCCATCCTCATGCGTTCTTCTTGCTGAACTTTCTCCTCCTCCAGGATTGTGCTAGAGAGACAACGCATCGTGTTAAGGGGAGCTGAGAGTCAGTGCCCCACATCGACCCCACCCTGACTCATCGTGGGAGCACCAGCTGGCTCCCAGAAGAAGGCTCCCGGGGGAAGATGACCAGAGAGAAAGGCTACGCACAGTAGGGAAGGGGTCAGCTTTCTAGCCCTTCAGAAGTGATTCTAGAATAGCCACAGTGCCGATGGGCAAGTCTATTTAAAGCACAGCCATAGGTAAGAAAAAGAGAGCTGGTAGGAAAGACTGGTGAAAATGGAAGAGGCCCAGGTGAAGTGTCTGCCGAAGTTCATTTGGAGCAGAAGAGAATGACGCTGAGACATCCCAAGCAGTCCTTTATCAACCATCTATCTACACTGCTATGGCAGGCTCTTCCCACAAACACAGGCTTCCACGGAACATGAACTCAGCACACCACGCGACCATTATCATTATCGAGGGGCCGCTAATCCCCTTGGCTTGCTCGGTATAATCTTCCTGCTCAGGGTCAGCTTACCCAGCACCCTGTCACATCAGGAGAACGAGGGAAAACGCAACAGCGCTCACAGGTGCTTCTCAAGCGCTGTGCGCTCCAGGCTGGAAACGCCCCACTTACCGCCGCCGGGCTGCTCAGTCCAGCAAGTCCCTATGGCTGCCGCGGCCTCCACAGCAACGCCCGGCGGCTTTTCAGTCCTGGCTGTGCGCCATGCCGTAAACGCCTCAGAACGCAGCCAGGCAAGCCCAGCCAGCTCCCTATTCCACAGAGACTCCCTGGGGCTCAGTGGGCAGCAGGTCTTTGAAGCCTTCGTAACCGTGGCGATCGGCTCTTTCCTACATGCCTGCAACCTAGGGTCCCGATAATGAGGCTCATTCAGAGTTTCTGGCCTCTGCTAGACAGATGCAGCAAATAACCACCCAGAGTTACTCAGGAAACAGTGACATCAGCTGCACAGACTCCTTCTAATCTGGGAGTCTGCTTCACTGTTTAAAAAGACATTCCTGCTGGCTGGAGGCTGACGGCTGCTCCTCACGGCTGCTTTGCCAATCAGAAGCAGACAGACAAAACTCCCTTCATAACTGCCCTGAGTCAGCAGGCCGGCATTGCAGATGGTACGGTTTTCCCCTTGAAGGAAAGGAAATGTTCTCCTCAAAGACACGATTCCATTACCACTTTAAAGAAAAGCTTTCGGTTCGCAAAGCCCACCCACTCCTCAAAGTAAGACTCTTGGTTTCCTTCTTGTTCCAGTTAGATGATTGTGGCAGAGCAAACAAATACCAAGATGTTTTGACAATATTTAAGAATTTCTCAGGGGCTGGAGCCTGCAGCCATAGCCCTGTGGCATCCGATCCCGTCAGATCTCGGAAGCTAAGCAGGGTCGGGCCTGGTTAGTACCTGGATGGGAGACCTGGGAACACCAGAAGCTGTAGGCTTGGGAGAAGGACCTGGCAACCCCCTCCCAAAAATCAATCTGCCATTGAAAACCCTATGAACAGCAGAGAAGCACTGACAATAGTGTTTCCCCTGTTGTACAGAGGGTCGCTATGAGTCGGATACCGACTTGACGGCACCTAACAACAACAACAACAACAGGAGGTGTAGCTCAGTGGTGGAGTGTTTAACTAGTAAGCATGAGGCCCTGAGCTGGATTCTTGGCACTGCCCCCCCCCCCCGCAAACAAACAAATAAAACACGAAAAATAAACCTACAAAATCCCCCAAACAAGAAATCCCCCAGAATTTCTTGGTAGCCTCACAAGACAGGAAAGATGTGCTCAGTGCCAGCACTGTTGGGCCCCTGGCTCTTATGAGCTTGTACAGGGGGAGGCCAGGGATGGACCTGGGAAGAAGTCAAGGGTTAGGCTGGCTCTGCCCTGCTGTCAACCAGGAGTGCGCTCTCCTTAGGTGGAGAGGACAAAGGGTGCACTGGCTCCAGGCAGTCGCGCCGATCTATAGTCTTCTCCCTTCCTCTCTCCCTCCCTCCCTCCCTCCCTTCCTTCCTTCTTGGTACTGGGGGGTTGAACACAGGGCCTCACATATGCTTTGCAAGCATTCCACCACTGAGCTGCACCCCAAGCCCATTTTTATCTTTCTATTTGGAGACAGGGTTTTGCTAAATTCCACAGGGTGCCTCTGGCCTCGAACCTGCGATCCTCCTGCCTCTGCCTCCCGAGTAGCTGGGGTTCCAGGTGTGCACCACGGTCCCAGCTCTAAGCTGCTTCTAACAGTGTGCTTTCCCCGGCTGCTCGCTCAGCCAGCGTTTGCCAACTTCCTCTTTGGAGCAGGATGCCCAGGCTCTGGGATGCTCAGAGTAAGGACAAAAAAAGATTTGAAAACCTGGCACACGACATGAATGTCCCGGAGAGGAACAGAGAAGAGGTCTGCCTGGGGTGCTTGAGACTGAATGGGGACCAGCTCCAGCACTGTCCCAGGCACTAGGAAAGCTGTTTTTTTGTTGTTGTTGTTTGTTTGTTTGGGGGGGGAGGGGGGGCTTTATGAATGGTTTATGAATGGAAGTGATTTTAAATTTTATTTAAAATTTTTTTCTTCCTTTTTTAATGTATGACTTTACAGCTTTGGTTATAGGTAGACTGAAACAGCTAACTACTTGCTGAATGAACAAGCACTGCAGCATGTGGGCAAAGTGCACGCGTTACTGCAGCCCACTACACATGCCACTCAGCTGAGGAGAGTCAGGTACACAAGCCACGCACAGACTGAGAGGGAACACAGTGAGGCACAGTGGGAAGCCTGCGGTCTGGGGCAGAATGAAGTCGCGTTCAAGATCTGCCACAGCCAGGCGATGCAACCACATCCAGCTCAGCCCTTCCACACGTCTCCCACCAGTCTATCGCAAAGGGTTAAATGTCTTCACTACTACCTTCCTAACCCCCTGTTTCAATGGATAAATATCTCCCTGGCTACCAAACTTGAAGAGCTGTTGTATAGGATAAAATGAAACTCAAGACAACCTAGAAAAAACTGTGAGACCCAAGGTGCTTTTAAAAACGGAACGAGCTGGTGCTGGGAGTGGTGGCGCAGGCCTACTATCCCAGTGGTCAGGAGGCTGAGGCAGGAGGACCAATGCAGGTTCACGGCCAGCCTGGTCTGCACAGTGAGTTCTGGGCCAGGCTGGGCTACACAGCAGGACCTTATCTCAAAAAAAAAACAAATGCTATGACAAATTCCCGAGACATCCAATAATATCCCTGGCATTCCCACAGGGGGCTGCAGTGTTTCAAATGAGTGAGAATCCAATCAGAGCGTGAGGCACCAGGAGCACTATGTCTCTTGGCAAACCCAGCCTGTCTCCTGCTCGAGTGGGTGCAATACAACCTTTATACACCTGGGAGAACGTGGCTGTTGGCACACGATGCCTCTGAGCTGGTTACCACTCTCAGGAACAGGAAGAGGCAGAGGGGAATGGCTCTGCCACTGAGCTGTACTTCCGGCCCCCTTCACAAAACATTTATGTATTTATTTTGAGACAGGATCTCGCTAAGCTGTGGAGGCTGCTTTGGCCTCCTGAGTTGCTGGGATTGCAGGCATGCCCCATGGCACCAGGCACCATCCTAACACTTTATGACTTAAAAAAACCCCAGAGTCCATTGAAACAAAGGAAGGAAAAAAAAATCAACAAAAAATGATTTCAAAAAGCCCTTGTACATTCTGAAATAATTAAAATGCGGTCAACCAATGAGGAAGCGAAGTGGGACACTCCTGTGAAGTAATGCCCACTTTACTTCTCATGGGTTGCTCTGTGAAATGAGTCACCCTAATATTAAGGCTACTATACCCCCAAACCTGTAAGTCCCTAACCTAAGGGGACGCTTCTGTGCAGTCTCTCTCGCTTCTCTGGCCATCTGCGTGCACTGCCTGACTCCTCCCTGGAGCCCTCAATCACACCCCGCCACGTCAGGAGAGTCAGGGAAGCCTCCCCCGGCTGCCAGACACGGCCCGATTCCTCCTGGCAGCTGAGGAGCACCTGCACGTCAGAAGCACGCCCCGGCGTCTGTAACTGAGCACACGGGGCAAGGGCTGCAGGGAGGCAGATGCTCTTCATCTCAGGACTTGGCTCTCATGCCAGAAAGGGCCCGGGCAAATGCTCCGAGCAGCCAGGAGCATAAATAACCCATCAAGTATGTTTTTACGGCGGAGGGACGGCTACTCCTCAGACAGCAGGAGGGCGCAGGGCCCCACTGGAGGAGCCGCTCTCCCTGCAGCTGCTGGGGAACCCAGGGTAGCAAACAAGAATGTGCACAGGGTCACAGAGGTCAAACTCAAGCATATTTTCCCAAACTCCCAATATTTTTAGTAGCAATACATTCCATCTGAAAGCTTTTAGCTGCCCCATGTGAACTGGCAACGAGCCCTCATTGTCTCTCCTAGGACGGTGGTTTCCAAGACTCCAACTTGCAAAGAGATAAAACAGCAAAAGCTGAGACTGTCATTTAGCAAGCGTAAGTGCACTTGACAATTGTGTCCGGGTCATCAGGGGTCTCAGCTGGGAAGAGAATCCCAAAGAGTCGAAAGGGGAACTTTATTTAATGTCAGATTTACTTTTTACTTCCCTCACTTTAAAAGCAAACGCCAGATAAATAGGCAATTCACCATGGACGGGCATCCAAGCTGAGGGCAGCTCTGGTTTTCTTCTTGTGGCCCATGACGCCCATCGTGAAACGCAGCCTTTGGATGCTGACCAGCTGGGGCAGAGAGGGCTCGCCACTTCTCCCTTGTGGAGCACCACCGTGGGAGTGCACCAGCAGGGGTTCTCACGGCAAGCCAAAAAGCGGTCTATCAGGTCCCTCATCCCTAGTGCTAAGCACAGACACAAGAACACATCTCCAGCCAGGAGTGTCAGGAAGGATAAACGTCAACAGATGGTGGCCAGTGTTCAAGTCACCTGATCTGTCCCAGAGAAAAGGGCCTGAGGGCAGGCTGCTCCCCAGTGGGGTTCAGCAGCACCATTCCTTCATCCTCAAGCTAGGAGTATGGCATCAGAGCGGAGCAGCAAAGGCATGAAAAACAGAAGAACTTTTAAGTGACTCTCGGTTGGTTCTACAATTTTACCTGCCTTACAGCTGCTAGGAAAGGAGAGAGTGTTTACCTACTTCTTTCCTTTCTTCCTCCCCCAGAGGCCAGGCAGCACTGGGGATGGAATCCAGGGACCCTCACGTGCTACAGAAGTGAGAACATTCTAACCCTGAGCCACACCCAGGGCCTCTTTCAGTCACGAGGGTGACTGTGCTACTAACTCTTCTCCTCGGAGCTATAAAGCACTTATTTTTTAAAATATAAGAAACACTTTCTGCTTTACTTAATATGCATAAAAAACTTCTTTTTTAAAAAAAGATTGGACTTAGATCACCTTAGCAAGGGGATGATGTCACAGAATTTGCTTTGGAGATAAAGTCAGTCTGGGTTTGCAGTTACTCAGGCTGATCTGGAAAATACCCAGAGAAACAACAGCAATAAAAATGAAGGGAAATGAGGGAGAGGGCTGGTTCTGGCAAGTTCACGGGAATACCAGTTTTGAAACACGATCTCTTACTCAACATTGCCTCACCACAAAGGAATGGAACTGACCTTTTAACAAAGCCCCTGGTTTCTCTGCAGAAAACAAGCCTGCAGGCTGGGGACGGGGTTGGGGAGGGTGAACTGGGCATGGGTGAATCAGAGGCTGACTCTGCCACAGTCCAAAGCTGCAGCTGTCCTTCCGCTCTCCCCTGTAAACAGGTGAAGGACCGTGGACATCTAGCTCCACCAACACACTGAAGCCACGCTCCTCCCGTCCCTTGTGAAGCAGCCTAAACCGCAGGAAAAGCCCTGCTGTTCAGTTGCTGTGTTAGGCATCTCAAATTAGTTTTCAAAAGCGATTTCCACTGAAGCCTTGCTTCACAATGATAACGTCTTTCCACTTTGGGCAGCTCTTTTCTGACCCGTCCACTTGTGAATTGGAACTGTAACTCCAGGTACAAGAAACAAGCATGTGGTGGCTCAAGAGAGTGGCCAACAGCAGCCAGAGTGGGAGCTAACATAAAGAGGAAGAATGGCACCAGGTGGGCCTCCACTTTTTAAGAGTCCTTACCCAGAAGGCAGGCCCCAGGCTCCCTGGCTTAGAGAACCAGAAGACTGAGTTTGGAGCAATGACAGCTGGGTGAAAATGAAAGGGGAAATCCCAGAAAGAAAGAAGCCAGAAAAGGAGTACCTCGGTTTCTTAGTGTAAACTCTGCCCAAATCTCTGGCTGCCCCTGGAACCACCCATACCCAGAGAAAACTCCAAGAAGCCAGCCAAGGCTAAAAGAACCAGAGACCTGACCTGCGCATAATAGGAAGACTGCACAATGTGAGATCAGCCCAGCTAATTGTTTGCTAAGACAATCAATCTGACTACTCCATTCATGAGAGGAATATAACTGAATCTTGTGTTCCTGCAACCTATTAGTTGCAATGTCCAGGATACAATCTAAAGTTATTTGATATACAAATAAACATGAATATGTGACCCACTCTCAAGAGAAAAAAAAATTTAAAGGAGGTTGGCTTCAAAGAGGACTCAAGAGGTTAGAAGCAGCAGGCAGTGATTTTAAAGAACCCACTATATTCAAGGACATAGAAGGAAAACTCTTCATAATAAAATAAAATAACTGGAAATGTCATCAGAGAAACAATATAAAAAGAGCCAAATGGTAATTCTATACCTGAAAAATATAATATCTGAGAAAAAGTCTCCACCAGCTGAGATGACTGGTAGGAAAGAGATGAGAGAAGATTAAAGAATTGAAATCAATAAAAATTGTCAATCTGAAAGATGCAGAGAAAAAGGACTAGGGGTGGGAGGGAAGAAGGGGAGGAGAGAGAAGAGGGAGAAGGACACCGATTATACCAACAGAACCCCTGGGACTGCTCCTGAAAGACACTGTCAAAAGGTCTGATACACATGCAACTGGAGTCTCCAAAGGAGAAGAGAGAAATCAAAACAGAAAAAATGTATCTTAAAAAATAAAATATAAACTTGTATCTTTTGCCAGCTTGGCAAAAGATGTTTATAGATACAAGACTTTCAACAAACCCTAAGCATAATTAATCCAGAGAAAACCGCCCAGCATATCTTACTTAAACTGCTGAGAACCAAAGACACAAGATAATGGAAGCTGCCAAGGGAAGGTAACACGCTACACACAGAGGCACAACTGTGTGAATGGCTGGTGACTTCTCATTAGAAATAAGGGGGCAGATGGCAGTGGAAGGACATATTTATTTATTTATTTATCTATGCAATGCCGTGCCACTGAGCTGCACCTAAAGCCCATTTTTACTTTTGGAGTCAGGGTCTCAGTAAGTTTCACAGGCTGCCTCTGGCCTCGAACTCACAATTCTCCTGCCACAGCCTCCTGAGTTGCTGGGATAACAGGTGTGTGCCACTGTGCCCAGCTGGAAGGACATCTTTAAAATGCTGAAACCTAAAAAACAAATCAACCCTGGCAACCCACAATTCTCCACTTTGTGGAATTAAGTTCAATTCATTTTAGATCAAATTAAACTAACAAAATTCACCACCAAGAAATGCTAATGTTGTTCTTCAGGTTGACAAAAAACCAGATGGAGGAAAACCTTTAGAAGAGTGGAGCACAGTCTGGGGATGAATATGTAAGATTCTCCTCACTCTCTTTACAATATACTTAAGACAAAAATTACATTTGTACTTGGTGGGGTTAATAACAGACTGACTATGAGAAATAAATGTTGTTTAAGCCAAAGAAACAAACCACATGTATGTGGAAAGAGGTGGTGGTAAACACCGTTTCCACACTTTCATAAAGTGCACTGACCATCTGCACAGAGACAATGAAAGGGTAAGGATGCAGGTTATAATTCCCAGAGTGAGCACTAACACTATAATGCAAAAGCACTAAAAACAGAATTTGAGAGAGAAAGAGGAGAAGGAGCAGCAGTTGGCTTTGCAGTGTCAAATCCTCTTGGCCAAGAACTAGTACTCTGGCCACGGAGGCCTTCTACTTCTCCAGTGGGCTTCAGGTGCACTTAGCGTGGCCTCCTTGTCTCCCTCGCCCGCCTCCCCCCACTCTGTTTTGAAACAAGGTCTTGGCGCACAGCCCAGGCTGGCCTTGTCCTTGGCACCCTCCGCCCCCCAGGGGCTGGGATTCCAGGCACACACTCCCGTGCCCGGGGCTTAGCTTGGTTTCTGACCTGGACTCAGTGCTCCTACATCTATCTGTTTCCCCCGTTTCTCCATCCAACTTCATTCTCCTCCCTGCCTGCAAGCTGAAGTACAGGAGGCACCAGCCGGACCCATGGACACCGCACCTTCCACGCAGGAAGACGGAGACACTTTGTGTCTGCTCTATCATCCCTTAATGTGTCTAAGGACACTAAGCCTGGGAACAAAATTCCATGCGTGGTAACTGAGACAAACTGAAGAAGAGCTGGGCACGCGCCTGTCATCCCAGCAACTCAGGAGGCTGAGGCAGAAGGATCACCAGTTGAAGGCCAGAGGTAGCCTACGCAACTTAGTGAGACCTTGTCTCAAAAGGAAAAGATGTTAAAAACGGGTGGAGCTGGGGGTACAACTCAGCAGTAGAGCACTAGCCTAGCATGCGGGAGCCCCTGGGCTCAACACCCCAGTACTGGGAAGAAAGAAAAAACAACTTGTGGGGAGAAGGAAAACCGTGACAGAAACAGAACTGACGAGAAAGAACCATGGTAGCCGCGGTGGTACGTCTGAGGACTTTGCTGTGGGTTCAGCGATGGGCTCAGGCGGTAAATAGTAAATACATGGATAACAGCTAAGACGGGCGCCTTCCCTGGGCAGAGGTCTCTCTCTATACCAGGAAGACAGGTGGGGAGAAGTGATCAGAGCATGGAGAAGCACAAGAGGGCTGGGCATGCCAATGAGAGGTGCGCTACAGAAGAGACCAAATGAACAGGGATCTAGGAGGCTGGGGTAGGACTCAGCCCGGTATGAGCTGTGGAGGCCAGGGAATGCCAGGTGACTTCTAAGCCTCAGGTTCCTTGATGAAAGGGCAAGACTACGGGTCCTTCGGAGGAGCTGTGAAATCCAAACAAGGTGACACCTGTGACGATGATCCAGGAGACCAAGCAAGAAAGAGAGAGTAATCTCTATGACATAAACGCCATGCCCACATCTCACTAGGCACTTGCTTACTGCACCCAGAACCACACTGGGGAGACAGAGCTAGGAAAGGGACACACATGTGATGCTGTGAATATTTACGTGTGGGGAGAAACAACACAGAGAAAGAAGAAATTAGATACGTAACAGTTCAAGACATAATTTTTAGTGGAAACAATTTAAATTTTATACTAAATTCCTATTAAACTTAGAATTACTATTTACTTCTTATTGCCGGGAAGGCTGAGGATGCTATGAACATCTTAGGATGTACACAGCGATCACTGGGGGACAGATTTCTATTTTAGACAGTATCTGGCCCACACTGGATGGCAGCGAGGAGGACAGTAGTGGCGTGGGGACTAAGGAGGCGCCGAGACCCCACCTCAGAAAGGGATTCTAGAGACAAATACAAGACCACTTTAGAAAGATAGAGAGAGAAATACAAGCAATCTTATGCCATTAATCAGACCTAGAGCTTCTAATTCAGAGTCTGTGTTGTGGTGCACAGGAAGAATTACAAAGGGCTACAACACTTGTTTCCAAAGCTGTTTGCAGAATGCCCCTTCCTCCCTCCCTCCCTTCCTTTCTCTGGTGGTACTTAGGGATTGAACCCTTGCATATACTTTGCAAGTGCTCTACCACTGGGCTGTGCCCTCAACCCATGTTTTATTTTTTATTTTGAGTCAGGGTCTCGCTAAGTCACACAGGCTGCCTCTGGCCTTGAACTCACAATCCTCCTGCCTCTGCCTCCTGCGTCACCGGGATTGTGTGTGCCACCACACCTGGCTGCAAACGGCCACTTTAAAACCTACATCTCTGTAAGGCCTCTGTGCAGTGTTAAAATCAATGTGCTTGGTATTTTGGTTGCTGGACAGCACCTTCCAGGCACTCAAGGGGCCACCTGCACGCCTCTCCTTAGACCTCATGATCGCTATGCCAAGTGGCTGCTGCTATCACCCCAATTTTGGAGAAGTGGCTAGGGAGGCTCGCAGGTAATTCTCTGGGAGGGTCAGGGATGGGATCAAGACTTGAAGTCAAGTCTGACTCCAAAACTCGTTATCTTACACAGTTCTTTTGCTGCTTACCTTAAAACTAAATCATAGCCACCACACTATTCTTAATGTGACTAGTACTGTGGACATTCCAAAAAAGCTTTGTTGTTACTACCACCTACCTCTAGACTGCAGCCACAGCCCTATGGCATCCAATCTCATCAGATCTTGGAAGCTAAGGAGGGTTGGGCCTGGTTAGTACTCGGATGGGAGACCACCTGGGAACACCAGGTGCTGTAGGCTTGGGAGAAGGACCTGGCAACCCACTGCCAAAAAACAATCAGCCTTGGAAAACCCTATGAACAGAAGAGAAGCACTGACAATAGTGTTTCGCCTGTTGGAGGTAGGGTCAGGATGAGTCGGATACCAACTTGACGGCACCTAACACCACCACCAACACCTCTAGACTGGCTAACAGTGTGTGCACCTACTGAGGGCCACATGCAATGAAAGACCAGCTGGATGAATTACTTCATTCAATCCTGAAAACCAGCATGTGCACAGTATTTCTGGTCCTGCTCTTACGGGAAAGCTGAGTGATTTGCCCAAGGTCACACAGCCCTCTAAATTGTCTTTACAAAATCAACCCCCTCCACACTATTGACTCTAAAGGTGTTACGAGCTCCACCCAGTAGCCTCAGATCAACTGCAACATACTGTGTTTCTGAGATGCCTTCTACCTTCACTTGGACATGATACCAAGATGCAATATTGAAAAGAAACTGTAAGAAATTTATATTTGCAGCCACTGACCTAAGCTGTAGCCCTGACCAAACAAGTTCTCCCAAAGGCCACCATTGTATGATACAGTCAGGCAGCAAATCATGACACTATGAAGTTAAACAACCCAAACCCAAAACCGCATAGGCACAAACAAATCAAAACAAAAAGCCCCAAAATAAAACCCCCAGCAGCCCTAAGGTGCAGCCAAGGCTCTGGATACAGCAGGAGTTCACAGGAGACTCCAGATGACACCTGCCTAGCTCTTGTTGTTGTTAGGTACTGTGGAAGTAGGTTTGACGTGCAAAAGAACAAAACACTCCCCAACTCAGTGCCAGGCACACAATCTTTATGTTTAAGCCCACTGTTGTGGACACTGTGTCAATCCACCTAGTCGAGGGTCTTCCTTTTTTCTCCGTTGACCCACTACTCTCTCAAACAGGACATCCTTCTTCAGGGATTGGTCCCTCTTGACAACATGTTCAAAGTAAGTCAGACGCGGTCAAGCCATCCTTGGTTCCAAGAAGCACTCTGGACGCATTTCTTCTGGACAGATGTGTTGCTGCCTTTGACAGTCCATGGTATACTCCATATTCATCTCCAGCACCATAATTCAAAAGCATCAATTCTTCTCCTGTCTCCCTTATTCAATGTCCAGCTTTCACAACCATATGATGCAACTGAAAATACCAGGGCCCGGCTCTAGCCTGTCTGAAATTACCTTTGCAGATACTCTAGTTTGTCAAAAACTCCCATACCTGCACACCACCACCTGTGAGAGTACTGGAGCCACAGCACCAAAAGGCAGCACATTTAAGACAGGCCAAAAAAACAAATACAGCCAGTGGGACAAGCATTTTGAAAGTAACACTGGGAAAATGTGACACTGACAGCTCTCAGGTAAAACTGCCAGGCCTTCTACTAGATAACGCAAGAAAGCCAGCTCCAAGAATTCTGTGCAACAGCACATTTCCTTTTCAAACTCAACATACACAATGCCCAAATCTTAACACCCTCAGTGGCTTCCAGCCACCTAACATCAAGGCAGTGGGGCGTGGCAGCACAAGCCCTGTTCTCTGGTGGACTCACCAGAGCCTAATCCTTGCCACAGTTTCAGTCTCCTCGCCTGCAGACTGACAGGCATGATGCCCCTCCCTTGCCACGGACTGCAAATGACAGTTCATGGCACAGTGCTGGGCGACACAGACTGCTAAATAACTGTCGCTTTAAGAAAGCTAACTGCAGAGAATGGAGACTTGCTGTTCAAGGCAGCAAGCGCTACCTAAAGAGGTCAGTGATAGAGACCACCAGCTCCACACACAAATGTCTTCTAAAATGATGCTCACACGGTGAGCGCTCTTTAGAGCACAAAGATTCAGGCAAATTCCTTTACACACCACTTAAACCTTTCACTTCATCTTTACATGGGAAAACCACTTGCTTAGAAACAAGTAATAATTTCACAAGATTAAAAACAAAGGCTAGGATCCAAGACACAGGCCTGACATGCAAGTGACTCAGGAGGTTGAGGCAGGAGGATTGTGAGTTTGAGGCCAGAGGCAGCCTATGCAACTTAGTGAGACACTGTTTCCAAACAAAAAAAAAAATTAAAAAGGGACAGGGATTGCAGCTTGGTGGTAGAGCACTTATCTACCATTCTAGAGGCCCTGGGTTCAGACCCCCTTAGTATGAGGGGGCAGGAGGACCCTGAAAAACAACTACTGTTGGAGCCACTAGAAGTTCTCCTCACTGCTGGGTGCACAATACAGTGGCATATCCACTTTGTAAACTATTAGTATCAACTAGTGCTAAGTGCATGCACAGCTGGAACATACCCAACTGAAAACCATGCACATGTGCTCATAAACACTTACGGCTATGGTCATGGAACAATATTCTTGGCAGCCCCAAACTAGAAACATCCAAATATCCACCAACATGAGGATGGACAAACAATGGTATAATCACAAACAGGACACTACACAGCAATGACAATGAATTAAAACTACCTGAACACCACAGATGATCTCACAAACTAAACAGTGAGCAAAATGAGTTATATGGAAAACAAGGTGTACCTACTAATATCATTCACATGAAGTTGAAAATAGGCTGAACCAGCTGGGCACAGTGGCACACACCTGTAATCCCAGCGGCTCGGGAGGCGGAGGCATGAGGATCGCAAGTTCAAGACTGGAGGCAGTCTGTGTAACTGAGACCCTGTGTCAAAAAGTTAAAAAAAAAAAAAAAAAAAAAAAAAAAAGGGCTGGAGGAGGCAGCTCAGTGGTCCAGCACTTGCAGAGCATGCAAGTGCAAGGCCCTGAGTTCAACCCTCAGTACCAGAAAAAAAAAAAAAAAAAAAGGTTGAACCAATCTGTGGTCAGGACAATGGCAATCACAGTGAACAACGATTAGAAAGGGGGCTTTTTGGGTGGATTTCCAGGCTGCTGCTTCCTCGTTTTGGATACTTGCTACACAGTGTGTCCAGTGGTGAAAATACATGGAGCCACTCCCTCAGAGTTCAACTCAATGCTGGTGTGTGTATTACACCTCAATCAAAAGTTAGAGGATAGAGCTGGGAGTGGTGGCACATGCATGCCTATAGTCCCAGCAACTCAGGAGGTGGGCCCAGGAGGATTGTGAGTTTGAGGCCAGAGTTAGCATGCATAACTTGGCGTAACCCTGTCTCAAAGTAAAAAATATAAAATGGGCTGGGGGTGTAGCCCAGTGGTAGAATACCTGCAAAGTATGTGCAAGGCCCTGGGATCAACCCTGGAAAAAAAGAAAAGAAAAGAAAAGAAAAAGGTAGGAGATATATAATTGTTATGGCACAAACAGGCAAAATTTTGCTTGTTTATTGCCTGTATTCATCTTAAGAGGATTTAAGAAGCTGAACATGAACAAAAGGTGTTTACTGGTGCCCTTGATCATGTACCACACACAGTTCCGTGCAGGAGAACACTGCTGGGAAACGCTACTCTTCTCCAGAAGCTGCAAATGCTGTTTGTTACCGTTCCCTTGGTATAACACCTAACAAAGACTCAACTGAGCTTTGGCAGGGAGTAAATGATTTTCCACTAAAAAATGTTCAGTGCACTCTTACAATCTGACTGTCCTAAAGCACAAAGGTCTGCAGCCGCAGCACTGTGGCGACAGATCTCGGAAGGTAAGCAGGGTCAGCCTGGTTAGTACTTGGATGGGAGACCACCTGGGAACACCAGGTGCTAGAGGCTGGGAAGAAGGACCCGGCAACCCACTCCCAACAATCAATCTGCCATTGAAAGCACTATGAATAGCTAGCAGAGAAGCACTGACAATAGTGTTTTGCCTGCTGTATGTAGGGTAGCCATGAGTTGGATACCGACTTGACAACACCTACCAACAACAACAACAACAACAACAACAACAACAACAACAGCACAAAAGCCTGCAGCCATACCACTGTGGCCTTCAATCCTGTCAGATCTCAGAAGCTGTGCAGGGTCGGGCCTGGTTAGTACTTGGATGGGAGACTGCCTGGGAACACCAGGTACTATAGGCTTGGGAGAAGGACCCAGCAACCCACTCCCAAAAGACAATCAGTCACTGAAAACCCTATGAATAGCAGAGAAGCAGGACAATAGTGTTTTGTGTGTTGTACACAGGGTCACCAAGAGCTGGACACTGACTCAACAGCACCAAACAACAACAACAAAGTACAAAAATGTTGAAATGGGTGTGTGTATGTACATATATATGTGTGTGTGTGTGTCTGTATATCGTGAGACATTTTTACTATTAATTATATTAACCTATTACCATTGAGGAATACTTTACACTTGATATGAGCCACTTACAGGTCAACTGTACTCTGCTTTTGTATGAATTCACTCCTGTAAACACGGAGACAGGATGCAGAAAGACAGATTCCTTGGGTCACAGAGAACGATTCAGGAAAGTCTGACCAAGTAATTTTCCTATGACTGCCTAAGGAACATCGTCCTAAAAGTCACTTTGCTCCGCTCACGCAGACATGAGGAGTATGTGGGAGTATGTGGGTCCAGTTGAGGAAGCATGGGGGCTGCAGTGGTGTGAGTCTGTTGGCCATGCCCACTTTCAGGGTAGTCAAGGGGAATGGGTCTGGGCGACATGCTTGCTGACCCTGCTGCGGGTAAGAGCTACCCAACGTCCACTATTTCTGTGTTAAAACTCCGGATGCGATGAAAACGAAACACACCTCAATGGCAGGCTACTTAATCCATTGTGATATACTGCTCACAGAAAACCCAAAGAAGAGATGAGCTTATAGAGTCAAATTTCACCAGCCTATTTGGTAGCTGTATCATACACGCTCCAAATGCAGAGCTCAAGTGCATTTTAGACAGAAACAACGCTTCGGGGTGGTGACTGCTCAGTTACCTGTGCTCACTGTGCATGTGAAGATACCCATAACTACAGGACAGGCGCATGTGTGCACCAGGCGTCCTGGCTGGAGGTGCGGCAACCCCGAGGTGAGTATGACGATCCCTGTCCTCAAGGAGCCTCAGTCTAGTAGGAAGGACACATACTAGACTGTGAGCTCCTCGAGGGCAGGAAAAGTGCTCTGGTCATCTGCGCCCAGTGACCAGCACCAGGCTCAACTGTGTGTGTGGAACTGAACTGGAGCCAGGAGCAGCTCTTTGTGGCAGCGTGGGCTAAGAGAAGACACAGAGCTGTGGAATAGTTCCAAGGGGACAGGCTGGCCGGCTGCCAAGCCACAGAGGCGGCGGCACAACAGGACGCTGAGCAGATGGGGAGGGTCTCCGCAGGGAGAGTAGGCTTTCCGGGCGCATGGGGGGCTGTGCTGGGCCCTGGCATGAGAAAGGGGCGGAAGGAGCCCTCAGGCCCCACGGAGGAAGATCTGTGTGTGCCCTGCCAGCCTCTGCCCAGATACTGGAGGTCACAGGAGGATGGAGCGAGCCAGGTGTGCCACATGGACGGGGGAAGCACGGGTGAGAGGGGAGAGGGGCTGCCTCGGCACAAGGCAACAGCTTTGCTTCTTGGATCAGGCCACGTCCAGCTGGCAATTGTAAGTGGAGGTTTGGGACTTGTGAGAAAGGGTGGGACCAAGGCTAAAGGCCAAGAAAAAGGCAGAGGCCGTGACTGGGCCAGACTATCGGGAGGAGTACCGAGAGGACAGAGGAGGCAGAGGGTGGACGAAGAGCAAGGCGGAGGAGGGAGACGTCAGCGATGCAAGGAGATACTGGCAGGTACAGCCACCAAGACAGAGTGACAGGTGTAGGCAGAGGGAGTCAGGGAGGAAGGGAGACATCAGCAAGGAAAGTCAGGAAGGCAGGGGGACACCAGACAGACAGGGTATTGGGCCAGAAAGGGAGAGATTTCAAGGACAAGATCTGTCAAACTCTACGGAAGATCAAAGGGGAGCCAAAAAAATTTCCTGAGCAAAACACAAAATAAAACACATTGGAAAACCAGCTGTAACAGTGATAGACTATGCAACTAAGTAACGAGAGACTCGGTGGAGACTGGAGACTTTCAGCTGGAGGAAACGGAAGGGGAAAGGATGCTGCTGACAGGTACTTGGTGGCCTACCACGCGGAAGGCAGCGCCGAGATGTCCCGATGGCCAGAGTCTGGCTGTGGGCCAGCGGAGCCCACGAGCACGGCTGGCCTTCTGGGGATGGGGTCTCCAAGCTCTCTGGGGAGAGGACACCAGTGTGCTTTGCAAACACCTGCTGACCCTCCCAGCAGCCTGACACCCGCAGGTGTGTGGAGGCCTACAGGGGTTCACACGCAGACGGATAAGGTGGGCCAGGTGAGCTTGCGGGGGGGTCTCTGGCCCTTGACATTTGGAGGTGTTTTCGAAAAGACTAAAGTGCAGCCAGTAGCAAATAAACCTCTCACACAAACTCAGGACACCTCCTAGCTGGAAAGCTCACGGCACAGCACACGCTGACCACAAATGCGGCTGTGTGGGGAGGCTCCTCACGCCCGTGCGCTGTGTTCAAACACCACCTTCTGAAACTCCCAGGTCTCATTCTAAACCTAGATGCCAATTCAACCTGAATGATCACTGGGCAGTGACACGGTGCCCAGTCCCGAGCTCAGTACTGGGCTGCAGAGACGAGTGGGCACGGGGATGGCCATGAGAAGCTCTGAGTCAAGCTGGTGGCACACAGACAGGGAGCCTGGACATTCCCAGCCAGGCAGCAGGCAGACAATGCAGACGGTTCTCAGACGCATTCAGCACAAACACGGTTCCCGTGCCCCCCGCTAGGGGACTAGGAGCTAACTGAGGCCTGGGGGCCACCAGTGCCTGGCACAAAGTGGGAGCCACAAATGGCACCTGAACAAGCAATGGATGTTTTAATTACGACAGAAGCGCTCAAAAGGTGCCAAAGGAGGGGCTATCTCTTTGAGGTTCAGGGTTGATTAGGAAGTTTCCTGAAGGTGCTAACATCTGAGCTGGACTCTGAAAACGAAATAGGAGCTCACTGGGTGGTAAAAGTGAGGAGAAAACATGGCCTGTGAGCTGTGGGAAAATGCAGTGAGCTGTGCTAGTAGAACCATGCACACAGTTAGGCAGTGCTGGAGCCAGGGAGATGAAGGGGTGGTGTGAGGTGAGACTAGAGAGGCAAGCAAGGATGAAATGATTATGGGTCTTGTAAGCCATACTAAGTCAGAAGCTAGGGGAGACAGATTTGATCATAACAGGAACTTTAGCCAGATTTTACTTTTACCATATAATTTACTTAAGGCTCTAGCAAGGCACAAAGAAATGCAAATCGAACTTTAAAAGCAATTATGTTTGCAGAAGAAATCATTCAGCCTTAGACATACTGATAAAATGACCTTAGAATGCTATGACTGAGAAGGAGGAGAACCAGCAAAATCTGCCCCCACCCCGGGGCCCCTTCCACCCCACTCCTACCTGAGCTGAGCTTTAAGTTCAGTAAACCTGGGCCGCCTGCTGGGGTCATAGGCCCAGCATTTCGTCATAAGGCTGTAGAGGGTGGGAGGACAATTTGGAGGCATTGGTAATCTTTCCCCATTTTCAATTCGACCGATCACATCATTGTTCTTCACTCCTTGAAAAGGCTTCACACCATGCATGAGTATCTCCCACATACATACACCTGTGGAGTGGGAACGAAAACAGCGCAGTGAGCTCGGTATGAAGAGAGGTATGCCCGGGTTCCAGGACCCAGAGAACCAGGTGCAAGATCTGGGGCAACTCACGGACCCACAGCAGCATTCAGTTAACTCCACTTCACAGAAGAAGAGCAAGCGTTAGTCCATATGGTGCAAGTAATCAAGTGTCGAATTATTATCAAGGAAAGGTCATAAAAGTCGAAACTTTTCTCAGTGGCTAATTTCTGAAAATCCTAAGTTAGAAAGTAGACCACCAGCTATTACTTCCTGGCTTGATAAACCAGTCACATAAAACCTAAATGACTTTTAGATCTGTCCCCTCCAACATCACAGTGGCCTGATTATAATTATAGCAACTGACCTGAGGACTAATAAAGACAATCCTCAAGTTTAAGTCTTAAGCTGTAGAAAGCTGATATTCCTCACCTAGGCGCATGATGACACTAGTGTCTAGTTTGCCCAGCAGGTCACTGTCGTCCCGCAGCACAGGTGTGGGCTTCCCTGGGCTGTAGAAATCTTCCTTACAGATGCCACACTGACCTTGGAGGGTGCACTTGCACCGACCCCTGGGAAACCAAGTGCGTCCCCACCAGCCCCTGGCTATCCCAAAGATTCACCTTTCCAACGAACACACACAACCGCCCTGACACTGAAGACAGTGACGTGTGTGGCAAAGAAAGTGAACTGTGCAGGGTGGATGCCTTCTCCCAGCCTTTTGCCCCCGCCACTCTGTACTCTGGCCACTCAACTTTGCATGCCTCACACCTGTTGGTGTTACGGTCTCTGTGTGCCATGCCCTTTTCTCTTTCCTTTTGTAGTGCTTGGGATAGAATTGAAGGCCTTATGAATGCTAGGTGAGTGCTCTACCACTGAGCTGCATCTCCAGCCCTGTGTCCTTTTCTTTTTCAGGTACAGAAGCAATGTATTTCTTCTAGGAAGCTCTTCTTTGGGAAGTTAATGCCCGCCCCCCGTTTGTGGTAGTAGGGGGGACAATCCCTGGAGAAGGACATCATGTTTGGGAGTCTGGCAAGTCAACAAGAAAACCGAAGAAAACCCTCCACTAGATGGACTGACACAGTGTCTGCAGCAATGGGCTTAAACATAATAACATCATGCGCCTGGCACAGAATTGGGTAGTATCTCATTCTGCTGTACACAGGGTTGCTATGAGTCAGACCTGACAACAGATGCTTGAACCCGGGCCGCACACTTGCATGCTTTGGAAGTGCTGTACCACTGCGTCGTACCCCCAGCCCATTTTCCTACTTTTTATTTAGAGACAGGGTCTTGCTAAATTGCACAGGATGCCTCTGGTCTCAAACTTGCGATCCTCCTGCCTCTGCCTCTGGAGTTGCTGGGATCACAGGGGTGAGCCACTGCGGCTGGCACGGGAAGTTACTGTCTTTTAAATCCACTTCTATCATAAAGCGCACAGTGTACCAACAATTCCCTAAGGAGAGGAATCGTGACTTTGCAGAATGAAATGTGCCTGGAAGGAGGCAAGCTGTATTACACGTTAACTGGAATTAGACTCCAAAATTGGCCCCTATGCCAGTAATTTCCATTAATTGCAAAGTAAAGAGTCTTTGACAAAGTAATGCCTTGGTGCTGCTTTAAAGTCTCACCAGGAATCATGGTAACTACCACCAGTAGCTACAACACTAGCTATCACTTCTTGAAAGCCTAATACGTCCCTGGCACCTTCCTTTAAAGTTTACATATGTGATCCTTAATCCTCACAATAGCCTTACATTTCTTTAAATACTGTATTTTATCACATCAAATCTAAGAGATCATCAATTATAGGAAACACCATTATGCTATATGAAAAAAATGGGGGGATGCTGTTAACTTAATTGTGATGTAATCCTTTCTTACCACTTAGAATTTTTTGTCTTGTTCTTACTAAAAGAAATAATCTCCTTTCAACATGAAAGTAGCAACGTGACCAAAACTGACAAAGTCTACATGGACGCTGGTAAGGACACTGCACATAAAATGCACCCAATTAATACCAACTGTAAAATGTCAATGGTTCTAAGATATTCCCCAGTTCTAGGAGTGTTAAAATGTGAAAAAACAGGTGTTTTAGCATGTCTCAAGTATGAAGTCTCTTTTAGAGGATAAGTAATGTGCCTTGTGGTCTACACGGCTAGCAACTATGGTCTTTGATCTGCACCAGCATCAACTGAATCCCAGGGCCTCTTCTAATTCTTTCCTACTTGGAAGTGCCTTCATTTTCCTAATCACCAATCAGGGCACTAAATGGCTGTTAAAAATCAACAGCAAGGGCTGGGAGTGGTGGTGCATGCCTGTAAGACCAGCCCTTGGGAGGCAGAGGCAGGAGGATCAACCTGAGTTTGAAGCGAGCCTGGTCTACATGGCAAGTTCCACGCCAGCCTGGGCTACAGAGTGAGACTCTGTCTCAAAAAACCAAAAACCAAAACACAACAAAACAAAAAACTGCAACAGCAAATAAAAGAAAAAGAACACATTTGATACATACCCACTTCTTTTTATTTATAGAAGGAAAGTTATGTAAACTAACAGGGCATCTCCCAAGAAGCTGTTTCTAACCTTGCAGAGAGAACTTGAGTGTTTGCACTCCAGGTGTGAGTGTTGCAGAAGGGAGAAAGCGCGGGGAACGAGTAGAAAGGGAATCAGTATCTGGTCAAGATGCCAGCTCCATGAGGCTTCGGGGAAGAGGTGACATTTAAGATTAGACGGGATTCGGCTGGACAAAAGGGTACATTACTTATTCCAGGCACAAGAAATAAAGCCAGGAAAGGTGTGGCAGGAGTGCCGTCCACATTAAGAAGAGTAAGCTGTTTTATATTTCAGATAGTGACAAGCACAGTGTAGACGAGGAAGAGCCATTTTTACATCAGCAGGGAGGTACCGCAATCATCCATACAGCAATGGGAGGAAGAGGATGACTTTGGAGCAGAAGAGCCAGACCAGAGAGTAAAGAAGAACAAAGAAGACAAAGGGTCAGTTCCCAAGCCTTGAGACAAGAAGATTCTATAACAAGGAGATGGAACCCAAGAGCACATCGTCTGGTCTGGAGGGGCCACCATAGAGCAAGAAGAACGGAAGTGTTGGGATATAGTGAGACGGCTAAGAAAAGAGGGAAAGGAGACAGAAACAACATCTCCTTGAGGGAGAAGAGCCAGCAGGGGGACCAGAGAGTAAGGGTGACCGGGCTGTGTGAGTCAGAGCAGAGGAGCATGTCAGAAGTGTGCCTGAAAGCTGGGCAAGGAGTCTGATCTGCTCCATACCTATCTGCCCAGTGACCAAGAACAAGCCGACGGAGACGGTCAAATAGAGAAGGCAAAGCAGCCTATGGATTCTGAAAAGATAATGCTAGATTTTATAGGATATATGAAACACGAATTTGTAAAATATGCAGCTTTATTAAAAAATACTCACCAAACATCCACACGTCACTAGCTGAGGTAAAGCGTCGAAAATTGATTGATTCTGGAGCCATCCATTTAATGGGCAATTTTCCTTTGGAAGCTAGAAGATTAATTTTAGAAAATAAATTTTCCCTGTTATCTGCTTGAGAACATAATAGTTAGAATTCGCTGAGACTCACAGTAACAAAATGAAAAGCTTCAGCTATTTGACCCTTTGTTTCTTTGAGAGACAACTTTCCATTTCCTTGATTTTTTCTTTTCTTTTTTTTTAGACAGGGTCTTGCTCTGTAGCCTAGGCTGGCAGTGGACTCGCAATTCTCCTGCCTCAGCCTCCTGAGTGCTGGGATTACAGGCATGTACTACCACATCAGGTTTTTTGATGCTTTGAGGTTATTTGGGGTGATGAGCAGTTAGATCGAGGTAGGACCCCAAAGCACCAACATCCTTCCCTCTACAGGGAAGCAGAGGGAATCCACTGCACAGAGGTCAGCTTGTGGCTCTGTTTCACCGGGTTTCATAATGTACTAGAACAGACCCTCATCTATAGTGTGGGACCCTTGCTGTTGAAGTTAAGGTGCCTTGAATCTCACTGGTGACACTTATAGTCTACACAGTTACTACAGACAGGGAACCAGTGTCCCTAGGGGAAATATGTACTCATATAAATGTATCTGTCTGCAGCCATAGCCCTGTGGCATCCGATCCAGTCAGATCTCAGAAGCTAAGCAGGGTCAGGCCTGGTTAGTACCTGGATGGGAGATTGCCTGGGAACACCAGAAGCTGTAGGCTTGGGAGAACGACCTGGCAACCCCCTCCCAAAAATCAATCTGCCATTGAAAACCCTATGAACAGCAGAGAAGCACTGACAATAGTGTTTCCCCTGTTGTACAGAGGGTCGCTATGAGTCGGATACTGACTCCACAGCACCTAACAACAACAACAACATAAATGTATCTCACAGACTACAATCTTAAGCCCTAAAATAACTCATCTTGGTAGGTTCTGTTTTCTTTAGAAAATGAGGCTCAGGCGTGTTAAGTGACCTGCCGAAGCTGCCTCTGACAAATGGGATTTAAACATGCTCATCTGGCCTCTGAACCAGAGCTCTGCTCTTCCGACCCAGTCCTTTGGCTGAGACAGGAGGGAAGAGAGTCTCCTTGCTGGACCTCAGTTGCAAATATGCATATTGGGGAAGATTCAAATTTTTCACTGCTCAGTGCTGGTCTTTGAATGACTATAAAAACATCTCAACTATTAATTTTGAAATCACAAATTTTAGCTAATAGGCCAATGCACAACGCTGGAATCCCCATATGATCAGGGCTGACGGTGTCTTTACTAGTACATGGAGCGTAGGAAGGGGCCATGCACTGAAAAAGGTGACTTCTCTAATAAAGCCTAAAAATCAGCCTTAAATGTTTTCCTTTGTGCTACAGAGGCAAACGATTCATGACCTTACTAACATTCCTTCAACTGGTGGTTCCTAAGGTGACCTTTCCTCAGGGGATTCTCACTCTAAGAGGGAGAGACAGAAGTCTACTCATATATGCAGCACAGACACGGAAGACGTGCCGAGTGCCCTAGCAGGAGAGAGGAGACACTCGTGAGGACGACGGTCAGGGGAGGCTGCAGGAGAAGATGCAGAGCAGGCCCAGTGACAAGCTCAGGCTCCATGTGCCTGGGCGACAGGGCTGAGGTGGGATGGACTGCCCTATGAGGACCCCACTCTGCACTTTGTTCTGTCAGCAATGGGCTACACCTGAAGACCTTTAGAATTCTCAGAAAGAGGAGCATGTGGAAGAATCCCTAACCTTTAGGGGTTACTTTTCTAGCGCTCAAGGAATTTATATTTATTGACCTTTCTGAGATATGAATTTGTCAACTACCCATTCTAAATATTTAAATGATCTGAGATCTTGGTTATTACACTATTTAGAGTTTAGCTCTACAATGAAATTGTAGGACATGAACTAGTTAAGATTTGGGCTGGATATGAAATGTACCATATATTCTTGAATCTAATCCACATGCTTTCAGCAGTTTTAGAGGGTTATAAAATCAGAAGCAGACTGGAATCGTACACACTGGGTGCATGCAAGATTCCAATCCATGTCTGATTTTGTAGCCCTCTAGAACTACTGGAAGACTGGGGATTAGACACTATACACTATTTTAAAATAGTGAAAAGCTAACTTGGTCTTTTTAAAGAAACCAGTCTTCGTTCTGCATATCAAAGGATCATAGTTTAAATAGTCAAGCTGTATATATATAGTATACATCTACAGCCCTATCACCCAGGCGTCTGATCTCATCAGCTCTTGGAAGCTAAGCAAGGTTGGCCCTGGTTAGTACTTGGATGGGAAGCTACCTGGAAATACCAAGTGCTGTAGGCTTGGAAGAAGAACCTGGCAGCCCACTCCCGAAACAATCAGCTCTATAAATACTGCAGAGGGACCACCCTTCTGCTGAACTCCTAAAAGGACTCAGGCCACCATTTTCCCTTTGCCCAGCTCTCCAGAGATTCCTCAAGCTGGGTCATTGCTAGCAATTAATAAATCCTCCTAAAGATTAAAAAAGAACAGAAAAGAAAGCCCTATAGATAGTAGAGAAGCACTGGACAATAGTGCCTGGCATGGCACAGTGTCACAGAGTGTTCCGTTTGTTGTACATAGGATTGCTATGAGTTGGATCTGACTCGAAACCACCTAGTAACAACAACAATGTGTAGTATACAGAAAGGATATGGAAACAGAATAGTTATGAACTTTCTAAGCACACTGGTTAAAGAACCTTGAGCTAACTCTTTTGTGTGTGTGTGTGTGTGTGTGTGTGTGTGTGTGTGTGTGTGTGGTGCTGAGGATAGGACCCAGGGCCTTATACATTCTAGGCAAGGGCTCTACCAATGTGTGACTGCCCAACTCCAGATGGCAATTTTTTGCTAATACAAATAAAACTACAATAACATTTGGGGTTTTGTGTGAACCTAAGTCTTCATTTCTCTGGGATTAATGCCTGGAGTCCAACTGCTGTATCATTTAGTAGTGGTATGTTCAGTTTTTGAGATTCTGCCAAACTCTTTCCCAGAGTGGCTGTTATTTTACATTCCTATCTGCAGAGTAATTTAGTTTCTCTGCATCTTTGCCAGCACTGGGTGTTTATTTTAGTGATTTTGATGCATGCATATCATTATCTCATCATGGTCTTAATTTGCATTTCTCTAGTGGATAAAGGCATTGATGATCTCCAGTGTGCTAACCTGCCACCCACAATTCTCTTTGGTGAATGTCTCTTCTTGTCTTTTGCCCATGTTCTAAGTATAAGTGTTATTTCCCTTACTATTGAAGAGTCTTTCCTACATAACAGAGACTATTCTTTTGTCACGTGTGTGGTTGGCAAATATTTTCTCTTACTCCATACCTTGTCTTTTATTCCTTTCGGTGCAGTCTTTTGCAGAATGAAATCAATTAATTCTAATGTGGCCTGACTTATCAATTTTTCTCTTTTTATGCATCTTTACTGTTGATGCCAAATCTAAGAAACCTCTGCTGGGCTCTAGATACTGAAGATTTGGTGTTTTTTCTTTTAGACGTTCTACAGTTATATGTCTTGTAACCGAGTCTACGATCCATTTTGACCTTAGGGTGAAGTCTGGGTTCCGGATGTCCAAGTGCTCCAGCACCATTTGCTGACGAGGCCACCCTTCTCCACTGAGTTGACCTGCACCTCAGAGGAGTACCTTGGAACATACTTCTTAAAAAAACACACTAAAGACTTGGAACCTGTTTCTCAATCATTGCTCTGGTTTCTTACCTTTGTAGTAAGTACTGTCTTCCATATATCGGGATAATCCAAAGTCTCCTAATTTTACACAATCGTTTGAAGACACTAGAACATTCCGAGCAGCAATGTCCCTGGTAAGGAAGAATTGGGGACAGTAAATTTTAGCACAACAGAACAACCCCACAAACTCATCTATATTTTACAAAGATGAGCCAATATATACTTTGGAAGATAGCTTATATATAATGCAAACAGATTTTTAAGTTATACATAGACTCGATGGCACCTAACAACAACAACATATATGATTTTACTTCATATGTATTCCTTTTGGTAGATATTTACTCATGAATATGTTGAGAGTTATTTTGAATGATGGTAAACTATATTCTCAAATAATGAAAATGTCAATCACATTTCATAAAATCACATTATCAACTGCATTAAACTGATAGGCAGTAACACCCAAGTGGGATCCCTAACTTCACCATAACTAAAGAGATCTCACTACATAAAGTAAGTTGGCTTCTGAGCACTTGTGAATGATTTCACTGATGTGACTTGCTTTAATGCTGGACAACAAAGTAACTCTAACACACTAGTTAGCAAACAAATCATCAGAACATTCACTTGCATTCAAACTACAGAGCCGCAACTGTAAACAGAAATTCTACTGAATGTCAATTGATGTCACTTGTAACACTATCCTGGCAAAATTCCAGGATGACTATCTGCTTTGGGGACCGTTTCCACACATTTACTGCTCTCGTGCCAACTCTAGGCTCACGAATCTATTAATATATGGAAGGAATAAATGTTTTGTAAACATCATGAAAACTCTTTTAACTGTCTGTTAACATGCCATGGCACTTTGCTCTGAAAGAACGTAACATAGCATGACTTTCTAGTGATTGCACAATAGATTCAAATGGTACAAAGGGTCTACAGTAAGCAATTCTTCCTTCCCTCTTTCTCATCTACAGCTTCACCTGCTCAGAAGGCAACTCAGCAGCTTTCTGACTGTGTCTTACCTGTGGACAAACCTTTTGCTCTCCAGATATGCAAGCGCTGTACTAAGCTGATAGGCATATAGGATCAAAGATGCCAGATCCAAGCTGTATTTCCTTACTTGCAAAAATGACCTCAGCTTTTGAAACAATGGCCAAGACAAAAAAGAGAAACAGAGAACAGAAATTAACAGCAAATATGCTACACTTGCAACAACATGATTGTTTCCAAATACATTTCTAATTATATGAGGATGGTTTCAATTCTCCCTTGATTTAAAAAACTATAACAAATGAAACATTTTCACTCAGAAATTATAGTTAATCATTCTTCGTTTGAAATCCTATTGTAAAATGAGAATCTTTATGACTAATAGACAAATTTCTAAAAAAACAAGGACAGGCCGAAAGGGAATGAATAAAAGCTGACTATAAAGTACAGCTACATAATAATAGTTGGAGAACAAAAAGATCTGGTTACTGTTCAACCCAGTGTAGCACACACAATCCATGTGCCTCACTGCAAACCTCACTGTGTGTCAGGGAAGGTCTGAGAATCATGCACAGACGAAGGAATGGTAAGAAGGAGGCCACACTCGCCCCTCCCCTGGGTGTGGATAAGAAGCATAAGCCATCACTTGCTGTGTTTATTCCACTGGGCATACTAGTCCCAACTACAAAGGAAACCATGAATTCAGCAAGATGTTAACCTGGGAAAGATGGGCACACATATTTATTAATACCCTAATCCTAGAGAACCAATAAATGAGAGAGAAACATTTAGTCATAGTTCTTTTAAGCCAGAAGAATTAACAAACTCTCCAAAAGCAAAAGCAGAAGGAAACTCTGAACTAAGAATACACATCAATGCTCCACCTGATTTGTAACTGTGGCGGGGAGGAAAAAGAGACCTGTTTAACTAATGAAAACTGAGTGCCAGACACCTTCCTGCCAGTCTGACTCAGTAGACCTAGGTGGGGCTCAGGGATTTGCATTTCTGGCAAGTTTCCAGGTGACTGTGATGATGACTTGCTTCTCTGTTCTGGAGACTGTTAAAGAGGTCCACAGATACTATGTTACTCATATTTTTCAAAGAAACTGGCCAATAGCAGCTGGCCTATTGTGGCATCCGATCCCGTCAGATCTTGGAAGCTAAGCAGGGTCGGGCCTGGTTAGTACTTGGATGGGAGACTACCTGGGAACACCAGGTGCTGTAGGTTTGGAAGAAGGACCTGCCAACCTACTCCCAAAAAACAATCAGCCCTTGAAAACCCTATGAATGGCAGAGCAGTGTAACAATATTGTTTCACCTGTTGTATGTAGGGTCACTACGTGTCAGACCCCAACTTATAGCAGCTGGCCTCAAAGACATGGCCAATGAATTCTCAAAACAGATTTAAAACTTTAGATTTACCTAAATTCAGAATTAATTTCTCAGACTCCATTAGCATTGCTTCGTTCATCCTCAAATCATTGGTCTAGTTCTTTAGACCACGACACCAGGAGAAAATGAAAAACACACCTGGTCACTTGTTGTCACCTGTTCTCATAAAACATGTGGTTGGGAAATGCATTGTGGCCACTGCTGGGTAGGGGACTATGTGGGAATCTAATGGTGAATATTTGTGGGTGTTTTAGGAGTGTGAGGTTTTGCTCTGTTGTCCAGGCTGGCCTCAAACTCCTGGGCTCAGCCTTCCAAGAAGCTGGGGCTACAAACATAAGCCACTACATCAGGCTCAGTGATGAATGAAAACCACAGGTGACCTTTGATGAGAACTATCCCAAATACCCAAGACAGAAGCTATCTACTTCTGCTTCTTAGCAGACTAGATGTCTACGAGGTAGGAGACAGCTGCCCGTCCTGGCCCAGAGGGGCTTTGAGATCTTGGTACCTCTCCAAGCGTGCATAGCTCCATGATTATCCAAACGGGGTTCTCTGTGATGACGCCAATCAGCTTCACGATATGAGGATGGTCAAACTGACGCATCGTTACTAGGGGGAAAAAATCTCCAGTTATTCTTTTGAATATTTGTTCAGCTCTTCCTACTAACAGTTCAATTCAGACACAAGGCTGATGGTGTGGGAATGTTGTGCTCAGTGCCATAGGCCAGTCCTGCTTGTAAGTGGGCACAAAATGGAACAAACACTGGAGCCTAGGATAACCATCCCCACAGACTTGTGCCAGGGAGAATACAAGGTGAAAAAAGGGTTATGAAATCCATTTTTTCCTTCTGTAGACAAAGCTGACCCTATGCTAACTTTCCAGGTTTTTCTCTGGAAAGGTGACAATGTGGTTTAATTAGGCAGCACAGTCTGTGGGAAGACCAACTCCCGACTGGTAAACCGGCGGGGAGGTGGCGTGGGACTGCAATTACCTGGGGGGAAGTGACATCAAAGAGATTGCTTGGGTGTGGGGCCCTCACTGACTGTTTCTTGCAGGGCCCTCCACTTTGGAGGTATGTGGCTCCTCCTCCTACTACTATGGCCTTGCCCCTTTGCACATAACAGGCTGCATTCAGGGCCCTAAAGACGACTGGTTCTTGCACAGCTGGGAGGTGTTTGTGAAGGAGAAACACGGGCAGCCGTGCTGCATTTTGACCCAGTGCTCCTCTCCAGAGGGTTAATGCCACATGTGAGCCTGCCAGCTGCCTAAGCCCATGAGGACCCGAAAGAGCATTCACTGCACATACACAGACAGACCTGTGTGTGGGCACACGTTCGTGTATAATTCCTCTCTCTCTCTCTTTCTCCCTCTCTCACAGTACTAGGGAGACAGGAGAAGAATTGATGTTTTTGAATTATGGTGCTGGAGATGAATATTGAATATACCATGGACTGCCAAAAGAACCAACAGACCTGTCCTAGAAGAAGTGCAACCAGAGTGCTCCTTGGAAGCAAGGATGGTTAGACTGCATCTTACATATTTTGGACATGTAGTCAGGAGGGACCAATCCTTGGAGAAGGACATCATCTTTGGAAGAGTGGCAGGTGAACAAAAAATAGGAAAACCCTCCACTAGATGGACTGACACAGTGGCCACAACAATGGGCTTAAACATAAATAAGACTGTGTGCCTGGCACAGAATCAATGTTTTGTTCTGCTGTACATAGGGTCGCTATGAGTCAGACCTGACTAGAGGGCACCTAACAACCACCGCCTAACAAGGGGGCAGAACCCAGGGCCTCACACTTACTTTGCAAGCATTCTACCACTTAGCTGCACCCCTAGCTCTCTTGTTTATTTTTTATCTTGAGACAAGGTCTCACTAAGTTATGCAGCCTGGCCAAGAACCTGCCTGCCTCCCAAGTTGCTGGGATCCCAAGTGTACGCCACAGCGTCCAGCCATGTATAATTTCTAAGTCACTTGCACTGTGAGCTAGGATTCAGAAGACACAGGACAACCTATGCACAACTGCAGGGCCTCAAAGCTACTGGAAATAACTTTAAAGGTGACCTGTTCCGGTGGCTATGAAAACATTAGAACTTCACAAACTCTCAAAGAGGAAAAAAAAAAGTATTGTGATGACAAGGATTTACAACAGCAGCAACAGTAATTTTTAAAAATATTGTCAACATTTGACGAAATAACTGGCATCTAAATATTGTCAGGAAAAATCGTGTAAAACTTTGAAATGGGTGAGAAAACATTAGTGGAGATTAGATCACTCTAATATTTAACAATTCCTAAGTTGTAAAACACTGATAATATATGCAACTCTTGTCCATAAAAATGCAATTTAGTTGTGTGTGGTGAAATCAAATTAAATTTCTGAACATGTTTAAGAATTCACCTCAGGATTCCTTATTCTCTATAGACATATGATTTTTAGAATTCTCTCCTGAACCAGTAGTAATATCTTATTGGTTCCATTATTAATTAAATAATGTGCTTTTTTGTGCCAATTTGTGCCCACTTACAGGCAGGTCTGACTTATGGCACAGAGCACAAAGTTCCTACAGAGTTGGGCTTGTGTCTTAACTCGTCTTCAGATTTTTATTTATTTATTTTTGGAGACAGGGCCTTACTGTGTAGCTCAGGCTGGCCTCAAACTCAGATCCTCCAAGCCTTCGCCTGCCGAGTGCCTAGATGGTAACTGTGTACCCCCATCCCCAGGTCATTAGTAATTTTATTACTTTCCACTCTAGTTTTCCTGTCTACTCTGTTAGGAAAAAAAGTTTAGGGTCATATCCAAGTGAAAAGTCCCTTGAGAATGTGAGGGCCACACCCATACTTCTTTGGGGATACCCCCAGACTGAATGGCCCTAGCTATCTCCCAGAGGACAGGTACCAGAGCGCTCTCCCTACTGAGCTTCTGAAGTAGGAGGCTACTGAGGGTGTGACACAGAGGCAGGCCTCTGCTGCTCCTGTTGGACACGACAGACCCTATCAACACCCTGAGTATCACACTCATTTCTTGCAAACCCCTTCACTTGACGTAACTGAAGTACCTAATGTTTTGTGCAGGTATCACCTCCATTTTTCTCTACATTTTCCAAAAATGCGACCTGGTGGGTTTTGTCACTTATTTTTGACATACAGCATAAACACCCAGTACAAAATGCAAAGCATGTCATTAAACTCAGGGCTTCAAATGAGAAAAACTGGGTTCCGATTCGGGTGCCAGCTCAGTCTGTTAAAATTCAAAGGGTTTGGTTTGAAATCCTGAACCTGAGCCAAAACCCTGAGCCCACTCTGGTTTAAACATTTAAAAAAGGTTTCTGAACCCAAACCTGAACCTGAACCCAGTAAAAGCTGGGCTCAGATTTGCTTTTAAATTTTATTTTATTATTATTATTTTTTGGCATCATTAGCTATTTAAAAATTGAAAAAAAGAGAACTATTTTATTTGCCTACCTAATAACAACATGTATACATAGGATTAAAATTTTAAACTCAAACCCTCTAAATTAACATAATGAGCCCACACCTGAACCTGGGCCCAATACGTCATAGGTTTGAAACCCAGATTAAATTTCATCTCGTCAGATTCATGTTATCGCTTAAGTATTCTGCTGTTTTGGCATTTAGGCACCCAGTATATTTACTGTTACTTTCAATTCACTGTGACTACTTTCTGTCACTTTGGTTTTACGGGTTCCTCACACACAGCTATTAAGACTTGTATATTTCCTCTGAGGAAATTACTATGAATACTACACAGCACAGGATGAACGGCAGAAGAGTGTCTAGCGGCCACTGGGAAACTGTCCTGCTTTTATGAATGAAGTCTTATGGGAACTTAGTTTTGCTCAGCATTTATGTACCATCTATGAGTGTTTTCACAGCACAATGACAGAGCAGAATAGTTAGGACAGAGACTGCATGGCCTGCACAGGCTGAAATATCCACTACCTCCACAGAAGGAATTTAACAACCCCTGGCCCAGACCATCTCACTCATCCTATGCATACCCTGTGAAAGCCTTGTACAAGTTCAGATATACTACATTAGGCATAGTTCCCTGAAGTAGCAGCTGGGCAACCCTTTCCAAGAAGAAAACAAGGTTAGTCTAACCTATTTACTCCTATAAAACTACATAATTGATTTCTGTAATGATGTCCTATAAAATCACAATGTAGTAACTGTTCAGAATTTTAGGAAAGATGAACAATTTAAAAAATTTGCAAAGATAGACAGGAATTGGTATGGTCTGTACTCTCCTGGGAGCTCTGAGAAATAAATTAATTATGCTGGGTGTGGTGGCACACACCTGTCACCCCAGCGACTTGGGAGGCTAAGTCAGGAGGATCTTGCGTTCAAGACCAAAGGCAGCCTTCACAATTTACTGAGACCCTGTTTCAAAATAAAAAATAAAAAGAGGACTAGAGTTGCAGCTTAGTGGTACAGCACTTGCCTAGCATGTGTGATCTGCAAATGTAAGGCAGGCAGGCAGGCAGGTAGGCAGGCAGGCAGGCAGGGAGGCAGGGAGGGAGGCTAGCTGAGACAGAAGCCCTGGCCAGGCCTTTTCTTATCCTTAAGTCAAGAGAAAGGAACGGAATTAAGGATGTACTTAGACTCAACTGGTGGGAGTCATGTGTTATTCTATTAATTTACTGGATGGTTAGATGGCAACTCTTTGCTAAAATGTAAACTGGGAGGCATCCACTTGATGTACATGTAATGACCACCAGGGTTCAGCACTATGATAAACATTGACTGAGTGCCTCTCATGGGTCAAGCCCTATGCTTGGCTGTGGGCATGGACTGGTGAGCAAAACAGACATGGTTCCCACCTCCCCTGGAGCTTAAACCCTACGGGAAATGAAGACGTTCCTAGAGGGCATAATCACATGTGAACAGTATTTGTATTTAATCACAAGTAATTTGGGGGGGAAAGAACGTGGTGCTGCAGAACACGAAGAGGAGGCCCGGGTTAGGTATGGTGGTCCGAAAAGGGCTCCCTGTGCACATGATGGTTAAGGGGACCCTGGATGTCGAGAAGGGATGAGCCCTCTGAGAGGAGGAGGGGCATCACCGGCTGAAGGCAGATAAGACAGAGCTCGGTGTGAACAAGATGGACAAGATCCTCGCCCCCCACAACTTTACTTTCAGGAGAAAAGACCCAGACATCCACGGCTCACACAAGACAGCTTCACCATGGGATGCACAAGCAAGGCCAGAGGGCTGTAGAAGGGCAAAATCACTTCTAGCTAAGGTGACCCGAGAAGCCAGCAAAGGAGGGCTCTTCAGGTTCCTTTCTAGGCGAGTCTTTCTGATTGTGTGGTAGAATTACGGGCTTGCCACAATCCCTACTGGTTGGCAGTCCCCGAGCCCCATCAGGGTAGGGACTGTGCTTGATGTCTTCACCCCTGTACTGCCAGGGTTTGGCAGTATCTGGGCCAAGATCATTTATATACGCACCAATTCCAGTGCAAAGCTGTTTGATGGCATAGGTAACAAATGTAAACATGTAAAGTACAATTACCTGGGAAGCTGGGTGTGGTGGCTCATGCCTGTAATCCCAGCAACTCCGGAAGTGGAGGCAGGAGGATCGCAAGTTTGAGACCAGAGGCAGTCTATGTAATTTAGCAAGACCCTGTCTCAAAAAGTTTAAAAAAAAAAAAAAAAAAGAGTGCTAGGGGTGGGTACAGCTCAGCGGTACAGCACTTGCAAAGCATGCAAGTGCGAGGCCCTGGGTTCAACCCCCAGTACTGCGTGCCAAAAAAAAAAAAGGGTCCCCCCACAAAAAAACCCAAAAATACAAAAAAAAATTACCTGGGGAAATCTGTAGATGTGTGCCTATTCAAATTTAGATATTAATTTATAAGGTAAAATAATCCATGTAGTTTTTTCATAAAAGTGAAGACATTATTTTTCTTATTTCTTCAGAGACAGTTTGGATTTCACAAATAGAAAGTCAGATGGGGTTCCACAGAATTTTCTAGAAACTTACAGGCTTCTTGAAGAAACTTCTCTCTCACGCTGTCTGAAGTACAGTTTTTACACGTTTTAATTGCAACCGCCAAAGCTGGATTCTCCTGTGTTGGGGAAATTATAGAATCACACACATACGCAAAAAGGCTCTCTATATTAACTGACAGGCACATTCATGAAAAGCTGTTTGTTTTGCAACTATTTGGACTCTGGACCAGAAAGAATTGGAATGATAAAATATTAAAGACATAACTTAAGATAAAAATATTCTGTATAAAATCCTCAGAGAAAAGCAGACAAGATGTGAGATGCTGTGGCAGGTCATTTATTCACATATCACAAATGTCCTGGGCTTTACATTATCTTTGCCAGAAGTGTCTGTTCACCTCATTTCACACTGTGTGTTTTTTTAAGGTGCCTCAAAATCTGTTACACAGGAGTAAAAGAAAAGGAGGGAAGGAACAGAAAGGGAGAGACACAATGAGGGCTTTACAAAGGGTTACAAATGCTGAGTCATTCTCAGTCCCACTGTGGATACTGCTGGATTCCTTTCTAAGAAACTCTAGCAAGCCTCCCTGTGAAATGTGGATGAATCAACCAGGTGGAGCCGAAGCACAGGAAGGACCATGGGTGTGGTGCTGCTCTGAATCCTTCTCTTACCCCTCTTCTTCCCGGGGAGTGGCCAAGTGGCATGATCAGACAGATAGGAAAGCACTGAGCCATCTGGTCCCAGATAAGACAGTGTGATCTGTCTTTGGTTTCTTCAATAGGCTTTGATCATTCTGTGCTTAATATATGGTTATCCCATTGGGCTACATCATCTCACTGTAAATGAGTGACAAGCGGGGCCTCAGATGTGTCCTGAAGCTGTGACAACAGAGGCTAGAAGGCATGGTGGCTGCCATATCATGCTGCCAGAGGGGCAGGTACCTTTCCTTATGGGGCACTGCTTTAACGGTGAATCAGGGCAGTTTCTAGTTCGGACAAGTAGCAGATGGTGGTAGCAGGTTGGTAACACAGCCATTCTGAGAAGGAGGCACTGCTCCCAGCCTGGATGGAGCCATCACTTGTCACAGACTTGGCTCGGAAATGGTGCCCACAGTTAATTTCTTGAGTGCCGATAAAGCTTGATTATGCCAAGCTTTCTCTGAAGAGCTCCTTCTGCATAACTAGGGGAGCCGTTCCTATAAATACCAGTCATGGGCAGGGAAGACTGGCATTAAGAGACTTGGGAAGACAAGTTGTTACCTTTTTTCAGTGTTGGGACGCTTAGATTCAATCCTCTCACTTCTTCTATAAGGTACCTCATCTATAGCACCCAAGGACTCAAGTGACACACCAACCTCCGAATGGAACCTCTTATCCTGACTTTCCCTCTCAGCCCAGGTTCATATACTGAACCTACCCACTCCCTGGCTCTACTCGGTAGTGGATCAGTTATTCTAACGGTGACAGGACCAAAACAGACCTCCTGCTATCCTACTGTGAGGGTGAACTTTATGCACCCATATGAGGTGCCTGAATACTTGGTCTAACATTTTCAGAGTGTATTTTTGAATGAGTTTATTTAACATTTATTTCTCTGACAGTCTTGCTGTGTAGCCCAGGCTAGTCTCAGACTCACGATCTTCTTAGCCCTCCTGAGTGCTGGGATTACAGGTGAGGGCCACCATGACTGGTCCTAAAATGTGCTAACATTTAAGTCGGCAAACAGAGAAAAGCAGACTTCCCTCTTGTGTGTGTGGGGGGGGAGGGAGTCTCACCCACAACACTCCCATGAGGAGGAGGGAGCCGAAACACTCATCTTTTCCTGGCTTTAGACTCAACTCCTCTCTACTTTCTCAGTTTTGGACTTGACTGGACTACATCGTCAGCGCTCCTGCGTCTCCAGTGTGCCAGTGATCCTGGGTGGTGTCAGTCTCCATCACCACATAAGCCAATTCCTTACAATAAATGTCTATGCCTCTGTCTACACAGACCCTGTTGGTTCGGCTCTGGAGAACACTGTGAAAGTTGTTTCTTCCATGGTCTTCTGCAGTATCCACACAGTTGCTTGAGGAAGACACTGTAGATGCTGTTTGTGATTCTTCTATTTTTCTTGTCCACTGTGTCCAACAGTTTAGGAGCAGGTCCTACTGCTCCTACCTGTAACTCATATCCTAATGTGGCCTCCTTGCTCCAGTCGTAAGCTCATCAGTCCACCACCAGGACCCCAGGCAGAGCCACCAATGGGCCCTCACTCCGACCCTCAATGACATCTACTTTTCCCTCTAGTACCATTCTCCACAAGACGGAGATATTTTTACAATGTTACCTGAATCATCTCATCTCATAAAGCCCAACTGTCTCCCAGGGGCCACGCTCCCACCCTTCTACCTGCGTCTCTCATGCCCAGCCTTGACTGTTACACTCAATATTCCAGGTATCAGAAACGGATTCAACCAAATATGAGCCCAGTTATCTTTCTGAGGCCTGGGATTCATTCAACAATTATTTACTATATGCTAAGGATATTAAAAACAATCAAAACAACCAATAATAACAAAACTATCTCTAGGTTTTTCACAGCTAAAATGGATTCTTTTTTTCTTTTTCTTTTTTTTTAAGTAAATGAGGGCTGGGGATGTAGCTGAGGGGTAGAGCACACGCCTAGCATGCATAAGGCCCTGGGTTTGATCCCTAGCACTGTAAAATAAATAAACACAAAATAAATAAATAAATAAAAACTGAACTTCTAATTGTTTGGCTACATGGTGGTAAGTAACATTCACTAGTGAATGTGTAAAGGATACAAAAATATGGATGGATGTGAAAGTGCTAGGGAAAAAACATCACTTGCAATTCCCAAGGCAGCAGCCTCAGGAGAGGGCCAATTATCTACGTGATTACAATTTTATTACAGCCATCTCTGTACACTTATTTTTCTAGTTTTTAAAAAGCTTCTGGAGCAAGTATGTACTATAATTCTAAAATATCTGTTTAAAAATCAGCAATCTGAAAAACAAAACAAAACCAACATACAATAACAGGCACTGATGAAGACACGGAGACACTGGCTGCTAGGAATATAAAATGGAGCGGCTGCCTTAGAAATCAGTTTGGCAGTGTAGAAAAAAATTATGCTACTACATGAGGAAGCAGTTCCACACCTGACTACATACAAAAGAGAAACTAAAACATACAACAACACAAAAACTTGCACATGAATGTTCATAGCATGGATTTAATAACCCAAAAGAAGAAATGACCCAGAAGTAAAACAACTAAAGGGTGGATAAGCAAAAAGTAGTATATTTACACAAAGGAATATTATTTCATAACAAAAAAGGAAAGACTACATATTGTATGCTTCCAATTATATGATATAACAATAATAGGCAAACTGAGAGAGAGAAAGGAGGTGAGTAGTTGCCAGAGGCTGGGGTGGGGGAGAAGGCTGGTAGTGTGGATTGTATCTGCTAATAAATATCAATCTTTTGAGGTGAAGAAAATGTTCTAAAATTTACTGTGATGATGGCTGTACAATTCTGAAAGTACTAAAAAGCACAGAATTATACACATTCACTGACCTCCTTTGAAAGGCAGTTAAGTGGGAGTGCTGGTTAACTGCTGTCGACTATGGTCATCTGATCAGAATGGTCAACTGTGGAATCTATCGTGGATGACATAGGCCAAATGCTTAAAGAACAAAGACAGATCTTCCCCAAGGAGCGAATGTGTTTTTTGTTGTTGTTGTTTTGTTTTCTTTTGTTTTTGTTTTTGTTTTTAAATTTCTGAATATACCAAGTAAGTTGACATGTACAATAAGCTTCAAGAAAGTTAAGTGATTTGAGAGGCTGAGGCAGGACAGTGAGTTCAAGGCCAGGGGCAGCCTGGGCAACTTAGTGAGACTTTGTCTCAAAACAAAAAATAAAAAAGGGGCTTGGGGTGCAGCTCAGTGGTAGAACACTTGCCTGTCATGCATTAGGCCCTGGGCTCAGCCCCCAAGTAAATAAAAGAGGGGGGGATCAGAGAGGGATGGGGAGAGAGACAGACAGACAGACATACAAGTATAAATACCCAGAAGAACTAAGGACTCAGAAAACAAGATGTAATTTAAACTTAAGTGGCCGAAATTAGACCAGGTTGTTAGTGGTCACAGAGGACTTACTGGACTCATATATATGCCTTGGTGTACATCTCCAAACTGGCCTTCTCCAATACATCGTCCGAGTTCTATTCTCTCTCTTTGAATTTCATAATCCCTGGCTGCAAAACATGACCCATATGTCAATAAGAACTTAAGTACAGTATTCCAGATGTACAAATAATAGTTGACATACACATTTTATTATCATCCATGAACAAAAATTTCATCAGCGACACAACAATATATAAAAATGTTTGAAAAAGAGTGGAATTCTCTTAAACAATACTATAAAAGGAAATTTCTGTATCATTTATGGTACTGGATGAACTACCAAAACCACGAGTTCTACTAAAGGTAGTTTTTTTCATGTTGTTCCTAGGAGCCTTTGAATCTGTGGTATATCTGGTATCTAACTGATAGTGTTCTAAATAATTGCTCTAAGCATTAAATTATATGATTAATTAATAACAGCTATTAGTTTAGGTATTAATATATGAAGGCTATAAAACACAGTTAAAGCAATTATTTTACAAGTAACTATAGTGTATAAAAACGGAGGCAACATAAAATTGTGTCACAAGTAAACTTTATATTTTGAAAGTTTAAGAGTTTTCCACTTTATTATAATCCTATCTCTAGATTACTCATGGAGCTAAAAGAGTTTAAAGAGGCAGTTTCTAAAAACTGATTTCAAAGTTAGCTGACTTAGAATTAAGGGTGAATACATCAGCATAAACTTTTCAGAGCACGTGCCTCAAATTAATACATGAAATTGTGAGTTATACAAAGTCAGTTATTTAGTAGGCTATTGAGGCACACGGAAATAAAATACCCACTTGGAACAGAGTAAACTGAATTCTAATTCAATTAGCTACTTAGTATTTTGACTAATTTCAAGTATGAAACTTATCCCCCGCACCCATAGTATATGTATTCCATTAGTGTAATCAACACAATGGCCAAATATTTAAAAACTTTCCCCCTAGGTAATTGTTTTCCTCTTTAAAATCACTTTAGCTAGTAATTCCATTGATTTACCAGTATGAGTTAACCCATGACAAAAGGTTTTTTAAAAGTTATCCGAAAACTGAAACACCCCATCACTTCACAGTTGCAATTGCAAGCAAGTGCAGTTACGTCAAAGGGATCCTGTTACCTTCATCTATTCCATAGCTTTCTGCATTGCAATCGAGAGAGAAAAAAATTGGAGACCTTGCTTAGAAATAGCTTAGAGATTAGGTTAATAGCAACAACTTGGAGAGTACGTTTCAACGATATTTACTTTATTAAGTAATTTAAGCACAAATGACTATAAATAAATAAATACCCACAAAAAATAAATATCCTTGAATTAACTCAAAAGTTATTTAAGTAATGCCTTTAAAGCCCTAACCCATAAATTCGTATTTTATGATTCATCTGGGGTCTGAATAAAAGGTAGCCATGTTAGACATTTACTATTCAACTATGTATAGTAAGTATACAAATACAGATATGGATTCTCTGTAGAAATGTACAAGGGTTAGTCAAAAAGCTAAATTTAACCATTCTTCCAAATTGCGACTGGCAGTCAAAATGCACACACTAATTCTTAACTCCTGCCTTGGATTCAATTACTCTCTGTCAAAGAAATCTTGGAAGGCGTCATGGGTAGGCCTGGTTGTTTCTCCATTTTGGTAATGTTGCCTCAATGTAAACAGAAAAATCCAAACAGGAACACTTTTTAAGTATTACAGGATAAAGAACATCATGCTTAGTTCTATTGAAGTTTACTCAAATTGGGACATTTGGATTTCAAATTACAAAGGCTTCTGAGGCCTCTTTAAGAGGTGAGGTTAATTTTTTTTTTTTTTTTTAAGTACAAAGATGAACTATCTTAACCATTCAAGATTTGGCAACAATATACTCCAAGGCGAGACCTGGGGTGCCCAGACCGTTTGCCACCCATAAACTGCACAGTCCCTGTGAGGAAGAGCATCCTGACCTTTCCAGGGTTCAAGGAAGCCATCTGAGGTTCTGTGTCCTCGCCCCCAACTCCCACACACTGGGCTGTATTGGACTGAAAGCTAGAAGCCGCTTCTATTGGATAGTCAATGGCAATAAAGAACAATTTCAAGGGGGAAATGCAATTCTTTCAATGTGTGCATATTTCAATTTCAAATAGTACTAATTTTCTACAGAGAGAAAATACTCTACTCAATAAAAGTTATATGACTATAGAGCCAGAAAACAAAATTACAAAAACCCTGTAACTAAACTGAACAAATTATTTCAGATATTTGCATTTTAAGCTTCTGACTTTAGAGTGGGCATGTGTGGAATTCTAAAGGTTGAAAGCACATTTCTGTTAAGCACTCAATAAGGATCTCAATGATGATAAATATCTAAACCTTTTCAATGTGAAGTGCTGTTAAACCTGGGCAAGAACAAGAGAAGACTACTCACTTGAGGGCATGGTGTATGTGTCTTCTTCATCTATGATCTCAGCATAATCGTCTGTCTCTGCAGGAAAGGAAAGAGCTATGTTGGTAGAGGTTAAGGGCTTGACTCCTTGGCCTTTAAGATAATTCAAAATGGAAAGCCATGTGCCTAAACCCCCTGCTATGCTCGAATACCCTTAAAATGCTATTACTCAAATTTTGCTCATGAGTCATTTATGGAAATAAAAGTGACATCATTGCCCAACATATTGTAACACTGACTTATTTATCAGACAGCAAATAGATTAACAAACACAGAAAGCCCTTGTGAAAAAGGGACAGCTAAACCATGCATGTGATTCAAACCAGCAGTGTGTGCTGATGGCAGACCTCTCCTCCTACAATGTATGCATGTTTAAAACCAGACTGTGGTCTTCTGGGATTTATCCAAACAAAACTGGCATCTCCAAAACCCAGAACGCACCTGTTTTGTTTTGTTTTTAATGACTAGACTCAAAAGCATAATCTGAAATTTCTTCAGAAAACAAATGGCAGCCTAATTTTTGAGAAGATTAACTAGGCTGATTTATTTCGCTCCTTTAGGGTTGAAAAATACAACCCAGGAATTTGTTGTCATTTTTTTCACCCAGGTATCTGAAGCATATATATACACTGATGTCAAAATGGCAAAAGATCTGCCAAAGAGAATAAAACAAAGAAGCACATTAAGTAATTTTTTTGAGATAATGTCACAGAGTTCCAACGTTTCTAATTATGACTTTGGGTATGCAAGAACTTAACGATCCACCACTGAAACAGTGGAGACCTAAAACAAACCGCTCCTCTGAAGAAAACAGCCACTCGCTTCAACAGCACTCAAGGCTCTTTCACTCTTTCTGGACAAAGACTCTTGGCACTCCCTGTGTGAAGACTGCGCGTGCTGGGCACTCCTACAGGTCAGCCAGGACCGGCAGTGCTTCTGACAGAGCCCTTGGAGAGCTGCCCGACACCTTAGCCCTAGGAGGCTGGCAGCTGCACATGCTTTCTCCTGTGCCGCCACTAGCACTTCACTCAGATGCTAAAGGCACAGAAGCTAAGGAAAATAGAGAATGTGTATTTGTATAACCATCAGGATGCTAACTGTTGTACATAGTACAATGGTAAGGATTGAGAATAAAACTGTAGCTTGAGAAATTCGGTTCTTAATGTGTAATCATCACTGAAAGTCATTAAAGCAAAAAACTGAAAGTTTGGCTAGCAGAATGTAACGTCAATAACATCAACTCAGGTAAGACCGTCTCAAATGTAAACCATTCCTAAGTCCTCTCTGAAGGATGGATACTCTGCATTATTCTTACATGTTTACAAATACTACTCCTTACAGGAGTAAAGGAAAAATGTTAATCTACCCCAAATCTTACGTTCTCCTATTTCCATGTTTCTCTCATATCCTGTTTACGGTGAACAGGCCTCCTATAGGCCTGAAGCTGTTATATGAGATGGCTTACCAAGTACTTTGTCAAAGCAAACTGGGGATTGGGGGTGGGGGGAGGGCATTGCTCAGGTACCCATAAGAACAAGGACCACGCAGGGAGGAATCTATTCTAACGGCTAAGACCAACACAAGGCACATGGGAGGACGTCTGCTGATCATTTTCTCTTTTTGTGCCATAATTAGTAGGCTTGACTTCAGGGCACTCCCTGAGAAATGCAATACAACCAAGGCTGCGTTTGCAACAGCAGCAGCCCCCGACCCCTCACTGCCTCTGCCCATGAGTGACAGAGCATGCCTCGGGCTGACACCGGCCAGGCAGGGGTCTGGGAGGGAAAGTTGCTCAGATCTCCTTTCTCTGCTGCCCCTACACTGCTCCAGAGCCTTCAACAGCCCCACCCTTGGTGCTCAGTTTGACTCAGCAGATGTTTCAGGTCCCATACCATGGGGACCCCAGCTTCAGGGGATGTGGGGAAATCTCTGCAAGGCTGTCCAGGAGCCAAATTTCTCAGGTAACAGGTGTCTCCTGCCTCAATGCAGAAGGGCACAAGACAGACAAAGGCAATGGCGGTGACCTCAACTGAGGGCTTACTCTGTGCTGAAGCTCAGGTGGGCTCAGAGCCAATTCTGGTGTTGGCCAAAGTGCTGCCTCCTTTCAGAGCCCTCTCCTTAAACAGATCTGTCCACTCCCACCACTCTTCGTCACATTCTCTGATTGGCTGCTGTCGCTGCCTGTAACCACCTAATATTAGTTTGTTCCTTTGTTACCTGCTGCTCACCTGTCTAGAACACAGCAGCCACTGGAGCAGAACCCTCAAGGATCTTGCTGACTTCTAAGTCCTCAGTATTGACAACAGCACCTGGCAGACCCGGTGCTGGGGAAGTACATGCGAAGCAGCAAGGATGAATGCAATGCAGTAACTCAGTGAGGGACAATGCACCCCCGGGACCCTGAGCCACAGGACTCAAGAAACTTGTGCAAGGCGGCTCGGAGAGTAAGCTGCAAGGCTCCTGAACCTAGGGCAAGGTGTGCAGGCTCATCCTACCTTTGGGACATCACTCCCCGCCACAGTCACATCCTCATGCATGTACATGGCAGCATGCACCGTCAGGGTGGCCACAAGGACTATGGGAGACCACATAAAGGAGAGACGTGGTCCTGGCCGTAAGGTGGATCAAGAAACGGCAGCTTCCCTCACCACTGTGCTCCTGAGGGCTCTCTGAGAGGGCCTGGCAGGTGAGGGGCTGGTGTCCCTGGTCAGTCTTGGTTTGACTGGGATGCCCTCGGGGACTAGCTCATAAAACTGTATCACATGGCAACCCCTGTGATAACTGGGAAGGAGTATAATAAAATGGCTAATACTGGAGGCTGACACACAACACTGTTTTGAGAAAAACCATGCTGGACACATTTCAATTAATTCACACAATCGCAGGAAGGGCTTGTACTTTCTCTCCAAAGCTATGTGACTTCTATGTAAAACTTCTGAAGACTTATCAAAGCTACCTGGGAATTTTAATGATGTTTGGAATGCAGCTATATGTACCATGGTGCAATGAGAATAGAGGGTTTTTACTGCAGTGAACTTCTGGGCAAGTTCTTCCCGTTGACTAGGTCATTTTTGCTTCTCTTTTTTGGCTTTTAGGATTGTGGGATGGTACGCTACTGATATGAGAGGTACTTTTACATACCAAAGGAAACAGAAAAACTGGAGCCCACCCTGAAACTGCCTCTCTTCCCCCCAAATAATGGTATCATGGAAGGAAAATACGAGGAAAAAAAAGGCACAGTTCAAAGACCTGGGCTAAAACACCAGAAGCTAGATCCACATTCTCTTTCTAATGATGAGGATGATGCAGATGCCAGATGTGCAGATGCCAGACAGTGTCAAAAATGATCATGAACACTGTCACTCCACTCTCACCAGAGTTCTCTGAAGTGGCATTACTATTGTCATCCCGGTTCCATAGGCAGGAAGCCAAGGCACATGGGAGGGAAGTAACTTTCTCCAGCCACCAAAGCTACTCGGTGGCAGGTGGAGATTCAGCCCAGCTCTCTCGCACAGAGCCTGGGCTTTAAGGTACCACATGTTGTCCTTTATTGTCTTTCACAGTCTGTGGAACTTCTATTTGTGAGACCAGACACCTTTGGCTTTAAAATTACCCAAAGTTCTTTTAGGGATATTTTGGGATATTTTTGCCTCCAACATGGGCACAATTTTACTCTGGGGACACTGACAGAAAAACTCATCCGGACATGTGAACATGAGAGACAATTCCAGGACGCCTGGCTCATGAGTTAAAGATCCAAAAAGAGATATTAAGAGCCATGTGCGGTGGCATGTGCCTAGGGTCCGAGCTACTCAGGAGGCTGAGGCAGGAGATCACTTGGGTCCAGCAGTTTAGGGAGAGCCTAAACAGCATAGTGAGAACCTGTCTCAAAAATAAATAAATAAGCAAACTAAAAATAAATAAAAAGGAACTCTAAAAAGAGGAGACTTCTAAATTTTGGATATTATCATTTGAGTGGTTTGGTATCACAATTATACAGTTAAAATTAAAAAGATGGGAAGACTCGTTAAAAGTACAGAAATGAACAGCTCAGAAGTTTACTAAGTTGCTCACGTTACAATATAGCACAAAGAGACATTGAGTCACTACTGAGCTTAACATGCATGGTGACATTACAGGCTCACCCTCTTGTGAAAGTGGCCTGATGCCCTGGCGTGGCCATGAACAGGGTCAATATGACATTGAGGAGGGATATACGAGTGGAGAACAGATACTACCCCTTCGTTTGTAGACAGAAGAACTGCACAAGGTCTTTTTTCTTAATGTGTTTATTGCTAAGTGCACAAAAGTCCTAAGCTCAGAAATTTCTCAGGTACTGGAGACCAGTGGGATTTCCTATGTGTGGGGAAGTCGGTGTGACTCTGCCTCCACGCCTCTCCACCACCCTGTTAGGAGCCCGCATTTGTGTGCTGGGGTGGGTACCAGCAATTCCGACAACTCATTCCCTTGACTGGCTTCCTGGGGGTGGCGCCCAGCGGCAGAGAGTCAATCTCATGCCCTAAGGTCTTTATAGTGACTACGTTATTTAGGTAGTTCAATAGGACTAACCAGTTTCAGTCTCTTGTCTAACCTGGATAACACAAATGTGGCATGAACTCTACAGGAACCACGAAGCCGTGGAAAGAGCTCTTTTCTAGAAGCTGAGTCCACTTTGTTCTACAATATCAAGTAGTTTTGTGATCCCACACCAGGGTTTGGCAATTTCTCTATAAAAAGCCCGACAGGAAATGTTTTAGACTGTGCTGATCTGAAGGTTTCCGTGGCAGCGACTCAGCTTCAGATCACAGTCCACAGGCAGCCGCAGACACCAGGGAAACAAATGGGTGGAGGAGGAATGTCCCAACAGAACTTTAATTATATAGAGAGAAATCTGAATTTCACATAATTTTGATGTCATAAATCATAACTTTCTTTTGACTAATATTCCCTAAACCATTAAAAAAAAAAAAAAAAAAAGGCAAAAACGGGCAGGGTATGGTTGTACATGCCTGTAATCCCGGCACTCAGGAGACAAGGGCAGGAGGGTCACGGGTTTGAGGCTACGCTAGGCTACACAGCAACTCTGTCTCAAAAAAAAAAAAAAAAAAAGTAAAATCATCGGTAGCTTAAGGGGCAGTACAAGAACAGATGGGCTTTTGTAGTTTATGAACCCCTGACTAAGGCCACGTGAGTAAACTCCTAAGACTCTGCAACTCACCTGTATGATGGAATAAGAACACTTGTCCTGGCAAACTCACAGTACTGGGAAATTCAGATGTGGGAATACATGAAAATGCTTGCATTCCCTCCGCCTGTGGTCACACTTGTCTCTAGATGCTTGAATCTAGGTGCTTCATGGTAACACTCAGGACAACCACCTGGGCCCTTTTCCCATGGAGACACGTGGTGAGCACACTGCAGGAAGTCACTCGAGAGTCAGCTGGTGACAATATGGGCAGTGGACAGGAGCATGGGTAGACACAACCTGACTCCGGTCTCAGATTATCAGTCTCCTTATCTGCAAAACTGTGCTTCCCAATGACATCCTGGGCAACTGCAGTGCATCAGGAACCACTCAGGTGAGGTGCCAGCAAGCAGGAGGCAATGAATAGCAGGGGCTGATTTACTACTATCATGGAATGATCCAGAAAGGCAGCTCAAATCCTCTGGCTTCAAATCCCACAAAGAATACGTATTTTTCTCAAGTCACACTTCTTAACTAAGATCCCTCACTGCAATCAGCTGCTCTGCTCACGTTAGGCAGGTTGTCAATATCCATATCACAAAATGAACACAGGTGAAAGCATTCTATCATTTAATCATAAGGAAAAAATGCAAATCTCCCTTCATTTTCAGTTCATAAAATATATTCCTCTAATTGTAAAGAATTATAACATTTCATGCGGGCACTACATGAAGTAAATTACTAAACATGATTTAAAAAATTTTAGCTTAGTAAGTGCTATCAATTGTTTAACAAAACAACCATTATTATTGCTGATATTTCCCTACTACATTTGCTGTGTGACTCTTAAAAATCACTTTCAGTCTTTCCACTATCTCATTCCTCAACTAAGATTTATTTCACATACACCACATAAATAATTATCTCATAGCAGTAACACAAATGTGAAAATGAGTATTACCGTCCCCACTAATTTCATCTGCAGATCCAGGTGGCATGCAAAGAAAGGGAGAGTGGGGAACAGAGGGAAGGAGACACAGGAAAGAGAAGAGGGAAGAGAGGGGAAACATACTATTAAAATGACAAGTAAATCAAAGCACAAGAAAAAAAAAATAACAAAATCACCCCAAGGTCTAATTTAAAAGAAGAAAGAAAAATTGCAGCTGTGAGTTTATCTGAACTGAAAGCTATTATGCCAAGTTATAAGTTGTCAATATATAATACAATGTTACAAAGCAGGCTTGCAGAGTTTAGTTTCTACCATCCTAAGCAAAATTAATTTGATTGCCTCTCACAATTAAATATTAAAAATGGTTTCTACCACCCTCAAAGAGAATTTGCGTGCCCTTAGATAAATATGAAAACAAACTGATCATGAATGTGTCTGTTAAATGATAACTAGGGGAATATATCCACACAGTACGCCAATTCCAAACAAACTGGTGGGGCTTACATATCCCACTAATGAAAACCACAGGGAGGTCAGTACCTGAACCTCTGCTGACAAAGCTCCCATTTATATTTGTGTGAAACAAAAAATTTCATTCTAAACATTTCTGACAAATTGTTTAAAAAATAATGAGAAACCAGTACTTTCCTAGAAAACTCTCTAACTGGTGTGGCTGCCTCATCTATGCAGCATCCGTGACCATCTTCCCCCCAAACAGAGAAAGCAGGGTTCAGTCTGATCATGTCCTTCATTGAGCTGCATGCTGTATTAGGAAATCCACAATGCAAAAAATGTGGTCCTGTGTGAATATATTCAAATAGAAATGAACCCAGGAAGCTACTTCTAGCCCTATCATGCATTGAAAAAACAGCAAACAGAAAAGTTTTCCAGATAAGACAGCAGTCCAAAGATTGCAAGACATAAAACCTTTCCCCCAGTTATCACTTCTAGACAGCGGACATACACAAATAGCCACTAACGCTATGATCTGCTCAGGACAATCATAAGCATGTCGCTAGTTAGTTTTGTGGGGCGGTTTGGTTAACAGGAGAACCTGTAAAAGCATAGTGCAGTACCGGTAGGAGAAGGTTCAAGGGGACAGAAGACCAAGGGGAGGAAGCGCCTAGCCTTCTTAACTTTATGTTGGCAGTGACTGACTCCTTTACAAAGAGGCAAGAGGAGGGAAGAAACAAAAAACAGAAACAAATTATTTCAATACAAGAAAGACAACTTCTGTTACATTTTAAGGCACATCTATAAAAACACATACAAAGCTGCAATGCTTTCATTTGACCACTGGCACACGGTTTTTCTCACTGTAACTGAGTTGCAGTTTTAAAAAGCATATCAGTATTTTAAAATGAAATTTTCTGTTTTAGCAAAGATTAATATTGGCTACAGAAAAAAGATATAATGAAACATTTCCAGGTCTGCAGAGCCAGCCACTTAAGGTACAGAATCTTTTCATAAATAACAAAACTGAAACAAAATGAAAGAAAACAAAACAACAAAAAGACGAAGACCAGTAACTTGAGAATCAAGAACATTCAATGCTTTTGTGAACACTTAACATTCAACCATAAAGAAAAATATTGTAGGAAACTAGTAGGCCCTGACTGGTGAAAGAGTCTAATGAGCAATTTGACCAAATGCTCAGTGGACACAGACCCACTCACGTGGAGCATCTTAGCATAAAAAACTGGAGATGAGGATGTCTCAACACACAGGGTGAAGAATTTACGTCATTTACTCATTCGCTCGCTCGTCCACGTACTCAAAGCTCATTTGAAAGGCACCCCTCTCTACTTCAGGCAGGGAGAACACAGACAAACAACAACTACAGGACCGCGACAGGAGTAGCGGACATACATCAAAGTGAAGTCCAAGCAAGGGACGGAGCCTTTGAAGCACGGGAGAGGTAGGTGGCTGACACAGACTGTGCACAGCAGAGCAGGGCGCCATCCATCAAAGTCCCAAGTTCAAGTGTGGGCCCAGGGAGCCTGGTGGTCAGAAATATTTTGCCATCAAGGTGGCAACACTGTCACTGGCAGTAATAATATGCAGGGAGAAGAAATGACAGTAACAGAAATGTACACATTAGTAGCATTTGACCCCAATGACGTTTACTGACTACTTCACCCTACTGCTTGATTTGAAATTTCATTACATATGAAATTTCTGGACTTCCCTCCCCAAGGGCCTTGGTCTATTGGTGAAGAAGATGGGCCTGACCCGAATGACCCCCCCATTTGGTGAAGAAGATGGGCCTGACCCCAATGACCCCCCATTTGACCCCAATGACGTTTACTGACTACTTCACCTTACTGCTTGATTTGAAATTTCATTACATATGAAATTTCTGGACTTCCCTCCCCAAGGGCCTTGGTCTATTGGTGAAGAAGATGGGCCTGACTGGATAAGAGAACACTCTGTGTGATGCTTGGACGGACTCTGCACTGGGGGTAGAAGGAGTCAGAAGGCAAGAGTTATGTGGCATGTTGTTGTTGTTACGTGCCATCGAGTTGGGTCCAACTCACCGTGACCCTGTGTACAACAGAAAGAAACACTACCTGACACTGTGCCATGCCGGGCAGTATGTCAGTGCTTCTCTGCTATTCATCGGGTATTCAATGGCTGATTAGTTTTTGGGAGTGGGTTGCCAGGTCCTATTCCCAAGCCTACAGCACCTGGTGATCCCAAGTGGTCTCCCATCCAAGGACTAACCATGACCAACCCTGCTTAACTTCCGAGATCTGACGGGATTGGACACCAGGGTGGTACAGCTGTTGACTGACTAGAGGTGGTAACAAGAGCTAAGACCTTGGAGCTCACAGTATATTCTGAGCGATGTCAAGAGCAAGTGGAGGTGAGGAGAGCGATAGCAGCTGTCCTACTTTACAGGGTTCTGGGCCGTAGCTGAAGAGAGTGAGTAGATTCCAGTCCTCGAGCGGGGCAGGGAGAGGAGTGTGCACAGGAAAGTCATATGGGAAGATGGACTGTGAAAATGCCTGGAACAGCCAGGCACCATGGCCACACCTGTAGTAACAGTGACTTGGCAGGCTGAAGGAGGAGGATCACGAGATTGAGGCCAGAGGCAACCTGTGCAACTCACCGAGGCCCTGACATAAAAAAAAAAAAAAAAAGCCTAAAAACAGGCTAGGCATGCAGCTCAGTTGTAAAGCACTTGCAGAATATGTGCTAGGCTGGGGAAGGGGCCAAAGTGAAGGGAGGGCGAAGGGAGAAGGGAAAGGGAAAGGGAAAGAGAGAAAAGAGAAAAGGAAGGAAGGGAGGGAACGGGGAGGGGAAGATGGGAGGATGCCTGGAAGATGGGACCAGTCGGGCTGTGCGTGGCCTGGATGTGGGAGAATCAGAGTGGCATCAAGAGTGACCCAAGGGCAGAGGAAGGGAGCAGCTGCGGGAGGGAGGGGACAGGCGCAGTATGGCGTAGGGACCAGGCGTTCATTTCCGATGCGTTAAGTGGGAGGTGCGTATCAGACTCCCAGGAAGCAGTGGCTACAGGGGAGGAGTCTAGGACGGAGAAAGCAGTTTGGGAGGCACCAGCTTAGTTGTGGTAACCCATCAATACAAAGAGGCCCCCAGGGGAGGACTGAGGCTGAGCCCTGGGTCCTCGGTGTGAAGCACAGCCATAGGTGAGGCAGGGGAGCACAGCGCCCCAGAAGCGAATGGCGGGGGCTTTCAGGAAGAAGCACTCAGAGTGGGGCGCCCCGCTGTGAAGAGACTGGGGGAGGATCAGAGGCACCTCGGGGGAAGCCACAGCGTGTGAAACCCTGATAATAAGGCAGCAGCAACAAGAGGCAGGATAGGAGTCGGACAGATGGGGACCAGGCAGGATGACTCACCCACAGAGAGGCTGGCAGGGAAGTTCTCTCCCACCTGTCAATTTTCCCATTAAGTGCTCAGCTTCCAGTGAAGATGGTGAAGGAAGTTCTGGGCTTTAGGAAAGGAAGGTCTGGAGTGGCCAAGAGACCACAGAGAGTGGTGGACAGGCAAGTCCCACATAAGCAAGGTCTGTGGTCAGGAGTTGCTGTTGAGGCTCAGCTGTGCTACAGCGGATGTGGAACGGACTGCGCTGGATTTGACCACACGGTTTCTGGCAAGTGGGCAGAAGACAACTGGCCCACGTAGAAGGGCTAAGGATGCAGGCTGGGGAGAGGCGCAGTCACTGAGCAGGGTTCCCTGCTGAAGAAGCCAGTGAGGACCTGACAGGTGTGACACAGGATGACGAAAACGGTGACAGGATGATGGGGGCCCTGGAGGGGTCAAAACGTTGCTGAAGGTAGGCACTCCAGGAACAAGCCACCGAACCACGGCCCTCCACTCTTCATTTTGAACAGTGTCTCATTAGGTTGTGCAGGCTGCCTCTGGCCCTGAACTTGCAATCCTGTTACCCCCGCCTTCCAAGTTGCTGGTATTACAGGCATCTGCCATGGCCCTTGGCCAGAGAGGGTTTTCTTGGAAGTAAAATTGCAAAGGAGCTGGGCACAAACCCAGGGCACTGAGCAGCAGTGGGAAGTGGAGGGCAGGGCCATTGACAGACCACTGGCAGGAATAATAACCAAAAATAAACCAGCACAGGGTGCTGGGGAGCCCTGAGCAAGCTGGGAGAGAGAATCTTTGAGAAACACGGGAGGGCCATGCTCTGACACATGGGGCTCAAATCTGGCATTTTTTAGGGAGCAACAATTAGCAACAAGGATACTTCCTTCACTTCCACCCCTAGGGCCGCTGGGCTCCCAGGGCCCTTAGGTCAAGGGCCAGTTTACGCGAGAGGGAGGTGGCAAGCAGAAGTAGAGAAGGGGCTTCAGGGACAGCATTGTTCCAGAAGGCTCAGGTGAGGGCATGAGGAGGAGGCAGGAGCAAGAGAAGACAGAGCAGGGGACACACAGAGGTGGTGGGGTGACACTGGGGTCTGGGACTCTGCAGGAATGGGCACAAGCAAGGATAAAGGGGAAGAAGACTTAGTCCAAGACCATCGCTGCTTCCCTTTGTGTTCACAGACCCACAAGTGAAGCGGCATTTCCCTGGGATCACCCCGCTCAATCCTATGTCTCTCCTTAGGTGCCAAGGTTTGGGGTGCACGATGCTGAATTTGACCTGACCTCTGCGCTCTGGAAAAACGGTCTTCTCAGTAAGTCTCCAACCTGGGTTGGCCACGGGGTTGTTCATGCCCCAACACCTTAAACCCATAAATTCATAATGATGTTTAAAAAAGAAAGTAGCTTGAAGAACAAAACATATCATCTAGATTGTTGTTGTTAGGTGCCGTCAAGTCGGTATCCGACTCATAGCGACCCTCTGTACAACAGGGGAAACACTATTGTCAGTGCTTCTCTGCTATGCATAGGGTTTTCAATGGCAGATTGATTTTTGGGAGGGGGTTGCCAGGTCCTTCTCCCAAGCCTACAGCTTCTGGTGTTCCCAGGCGGTCTCCCATCCAGGTACTAACCAGGCCTGACCCTGCTTAGCTTCCGAGATCTGACGGGATCGGATGCCACAGGGCTATAGCTGCAGGCATCATCTAGATAGTGAGGTAAAACTCATTATTTTAAAAACTGGTAAATAAAGAAAAAGTCAAAGGCAACTTCCCTGCCTCTGCAGGAAATGTTCTCTAAAGCTGATGAGAGAAGTGTCTTTAGAGGCATTCCAGCCAAAGAAAGGAAGGAGGTGGCAGACTTTGCATGCTGCCGTGTTTGCAGCCCCTGACGAAAGCGAGGCATACACGTCAGTAACCGCTAATACCGTTAGGTGAGACGCTGGAAAGAAAATTACAATGGATGGATCAGACACTAGTGGGACTCCAATCCACTAAACTTGCCTATGCCCATAGCACAGGCAGCCCAGAAACTCAAGATCTTCCTGCCTCCTTCCCCCGAGTAATGGGATTACCGACATGTGCCACCGCTCCCCAGCTAAGCCATCAATCAATCTTTTTTTTTCTTTTTTTGTGCTACTGGGGGTTGAACCCAGGGCCTTGCGCTTGCATGCTCTGCAAGTGCTGGACCACTGAGCTGCACCCCCAGCCCATTTTTTACTTTTTGAGACAGGGTCTTGCTAAATTACGCATACTGCCTCTGGTCTCGAACTTGCGATCCTCCCGCCTCTGCCTCCCGAACCGCTGGGATTACAGGCGTGCGCCATCACACCCGGCCGCCATCAATCAATCTTAATGTCACAAAGACTGACAGCCAGATGTATAATCTTTAGATTATAACCATTAACTTACAGAAAATATAGAGATGAACATATAAACAAGACAATGTCATAGAGATGTAATCAGCCAAATCCAGAATGTAAGGACTACAGGGTAAGTGCCATCATTTCCTCAACAGATAAACTGCAATTACAAATAAACAGACCAAGCCGGGTGCGGTGATGGACGCCTATCATCCCAGCAGTTTAGGAGGCGGAGGCAGGAGGATCGCAAGTTCGAGACCATGGGCAGTCTGCGTAACTTACTGAGACCCTGTCTCAAAAACTCAAAAAATGGGCTGGGGTTGCAGCTCAGTGGTCCAGTACTTGCAAAGCATGCAAGCACAAGGCCTTGGTTTCAACCCCCAGTACCACCAAAAAAACAAACAAACAAAAAAAAAAAAACAAAAAAAAAAACCAGACAACAAGGAATCCTCACTGACAGGCCTGGGAGAGAGAGTGAGCAAACCAAACAAATCTTACTTGTTAGACTCTTGTCTGCACAAAACCAAGTGTGAAGATGGGACATACAGGGAAATATGAACATGACTGGATATCTCATGCTGTTTTTTAAAGTCAAATTTTTCAGAAATATTTACAAGTGAAATATGTCTTAGATTTGCTTTAAGATAATCAATGGGGATTATGTATCTGTGTATATGGCTGGAGGCAAAGGTAAAATCAGACTGGCCATAGGTTTTGGGGGCAGTGTAATTGTGTGATGAGTATGTGAAAATCATTATATAATTCTTTCTTACCTGGGTAGTTCGAAATTTTCCATGATAAAATATTTAAGAAACAAACTCAAAGGCATTAGCATGCAGTGGGCACTCAGTCCCATCTGTCCATCTCTTATGGTTGTCTCAACGCCGGACTCTGAATGTAACCCACAGTTCCTACACAGTCACCACCTGTACACACCCGGGGGAAGCCCTGAGACAGAGTTCCAAAACTACATTTTAGGGTTCCAAGCCTTCCTTTTAGAGCTTTCTTTGGCAAAGAGAAAAATAATGGGGCCCTTTGATGTTAGCAATATTTGTTTTACATTCAGCAAGATGATGGTTGAATTTCTTGCATTTTAGTAACAGGTTTTTTTACTAGATGATTAAAGTTATTAATTATTGTGTTAACCAGTTTAGTCAGGAGATTAAGGTGGTTCATGAGTCAAACCCTGTCAACTCTGAAGCACATGCTTTTGTAAAGTCAAAAATCCATTTCTGTTCAAAACAGTCTCCTGCAGGCTGGGCATGGTGGCGCATGCCTGTAATCCCAGCGGCTCGGGAGGCAGAGGCGGGAGGATCGCAAGTTCGAGACCAGAGGTAGTCTTCGTAATTTAGCGAGACCCTGTTTCAAAAAGTAAAAAAAAAATGGGCTGAGGTGCAGCTCAGTGGTCCAGCACTTGCAGAGCATGCAGGCTTGAGGCCCTGGGTTCAACCCCCAGTACCAAGAAAAAAAAAAAAAAAAAAAAAAAAACCAGTCTCCTGCAGTATTTCACGTCCCTTCTAATAGGAGAAGATATGAATACTCTCTCTTCTGGAAACACCCCCCACAGGGCTGAGGTAACAGATCCGTGGGTGATGGAGCTTGTAAAAGTAAAAGTTCACATTACTCAGCTTTTCCTGTGGCTTTTTTCTTTTTCTTTTTTTTTTTTTCTTTCTTTTTTTTTTATGGTACTGGGGCGTGAACGCAGGGCCTCGCGCTTGCATGCTTTATAAGTGCCGGACCACTGAGCTGCACTCTCAGCCTTTTTCTTTTTTTTTTTAATTTTTGAGACAGGGTTTTGCCAAATTATGCAGATTGCCTCTGGTTTCGTCTCCACCTCCTGAGTCACAGGGATTACAGGCGTGCCCCACAGCGCCCGCCCGGCTCTCATGGCCTTTTTAAATCTGAAAGTGCCTTAGACTACCTACTGCCAGGGAGGCCTGCAAAATCATCTCCACTGCCTGCCACAACTGCCCACAACTACATGTCTAAGTTCAACTCAGGGGGAAGGAAAAGTTCATTCCGGCTCTGGTTCTGCTTACAGGATATCACGTCACAACCTATCTATGATGTTGATAGTTCGGTGCCTGTGTGGCTTCAGTGTTCCCAACTCTTCCAGAAGCCACAGAAGAGTGTGATGTGATTAAAGTGGCAGACAGAACTTATATGATGTCCCAGTGGAAGAGGGAGGAGATGAGAAAGGTGACTTTGATCACTGGTGTCCTTATCCATGCATATCACCCCTAGCCAGCATCTTTAAGACACCTAAGATGACTGTACGTTTCTCACAGGCTTAGGGTCTCTCCTGACACCAATGATCACAAGAAGAATTTCCAGTACTCCAGCTACTCAGAACATGCCTGTAATATCTAATAACCACCACTTTGGGGACATTAGAATTGCCAGTAGCACTGTAATTATAAAGAATATACTTTACAAAAATGAACTTCTTATGTGCTAAGTTACAATACTCTAAAATTAGGGCAAGGTTTTGTGTTTTTCCCTTCAAATTCTGAAAAGCCAACACTTAAATCAAGCATTTGGCAGATGAGATGACGCCGGAAACCACACCATTATTGCAATTGAAGTTAAAGTGTAAAACCAGGCACAAGCAGCTCTTTCAAACCTGACCAAAGGGTAGACTTTCAAATTTAACAGAGTGTAAGTACTATACTTGTTGTTGTTATTGTTAGGTGCCGACGAGTTGGGTCCGACTCATGGTGACCCTCATAGGGTTTTCAATGGCTGATTGCCTCGAGATTGCTTCAGGGGTGGATTGCCAGGTCCTTCTCCCATTTTTGCAGTGCGGGGGATCGAACCTGGGTCCTCAGAGAGTGTGGAACAGCGCTCTACCAACTGAGCTAAACCCCAGCATAAGTACCATATTACTCATGCTAAGGGGGAAGAAAACTATGACGGGATCACACGCTCACTGAAGTATCAGTGCCTTGCACACAGCAAACTTTTAGAATGAGTCAATAGGGCCTAATGAAAAGAATGTGAGCGTGGAGTTGCAGGTCTGGACTCCCACCAGGCTCTGACTTACCAGCTACGTGAACCAGGCCAAGCCACTCAAGCTCTGAGAGTGGTACTTTCCTCATCTGTAGAGTGGAAAGACTGTGAAGACTGTCTCAAGGTTTAAATAAGACGATGCATGAGAATGTGCCAGGCTAAGTCCCTGAGCCACAGTCATATGGAAATAACTAATGTATTTACAAAGCAGTGGCACAGCAATGAATGAACTTAGTATGTTAGACACGGCAGAAAAGAGATGCAGTAATTAATTATTAGACTATCACCTTAGATTTTACAGAACTCTACAGATCACTTCCACACGTATTAGTTTTTTAGAACTTGTAATGAAGCCGCTCGATACAAATGACATTAATTTTGTTAAATGTTTTCTTAATAGTTTAGAATAATTTTCAGTTGCTAACCTGAAATGCCTAAAAGTAATTTTATATAAAGAAAGTTTTGCTGTATGAAACAACCAAATCAAAATGTTGCATTTTTCTAAAGTTTGTGATAATTCTAAACAAAGTGTTATATTTGTCCTTTAGCCCAATGGGCTCAGGAGAGGCAATCAAACCAAACATTCCTACTGACAGATGAAAAACGTCCCTCCGTCCATTTCCACTACGAAAGGGAAAACTTCTCATCTCCAGCTCCTTTCTGTATAACCCAAGCACTGGACAAGCACCATGCGCATCATGTAACCACACTCCTATCACCTACTTCTGGTCACCCGATTTTACTGTTCAGTCAAGGCCCTGCTCAGTTTTTAAAATACAAAACTCAAAAGCTTAGCCACCCAGATTTAAGCCTTCAAAATGTTTGGGTTCAGGTTTATTCACTGATCTGGGCAACTTCCCCATACCAGCGCCGTTCCAGCAGCACCCCAACCATGCAGACCATACCTACCTTGAGCACTCACAGATCCCTGGTGACAGACTGTGACACTGGCCTTTCAGATATGCAGTGAGCGCTACCTGAGCTCTACAACAGGCATACGTTTCCCACAAACTTATTCATTAGTCTTAAGAAAAAATATTTGAGGCCCTCAGAATAATGTGCCCAGGGAAGAATGTTATTGTATTAGGTGTTTTCGTGAGACTCCATTGATCTTATTTTTATAGAGAAACTTCCCCAATTTCAAGATAAAACCTCCAAATAGAGGTTGGAGAGCGTCTAGTACAATGCTCAGCACTCCGCACACATCCAACTATTTGTAAAACTGGAATAGTGTCAATCGTGCAGGGTTTGTGTGGGGTTAAATAAGGTAGAGTATGACAGGCAAGCTGGCACACGGTCACCCTGTAGCCTCAGCCCGCTGGCCTGCAAACAACAGGCTTGCTGGGCACGGGCGGGGATGGAATTCCACAGGGCCTTGGCCCAGAGCGTCAGCACGTACCCCACAGGGGAGAGAGAGAAGCAGGCAGAGAAGTAACACCGGGGCTCGTTAACAGTACTGGTTTCCTAGGAACCAGCTTAACGATATTCCTAGAAATGCTGAACGCCAGCTTTCGGGCCAAGTGTGATGCACAGGCTGGAAGCCGGCTGGGTGCGGCACCTCACAGACTCTGTGGAAGACAGAGTACACCGTTCCTGTTGGCCCGACTCTGCCCGCGGAAGCAAGGGGCGCGTCGCAGGACTCTACACACCAGTCCCATCGCCACCTGCCCACTAGACATGGCTCACTTCCCTCTGCCTGGGTCTCTAAATCACCCAGCAACAGTCATGTATCAGAGTCCTGTCAGCTCTGAGGAGTGGAGGGACTGTGATGTGCCAAGGAGGAAACAGGGCTGATGGGATGGTTCTAACGGGCCATGGGGTGGGGACCACATCCTGGCTCGATGTGGCTGAAACAGTGTGGCTGAGGCTGGAGTGGGGAATAGGAGGGCGGACTGTGGCCCGGGAGGCGGCCATGGATGGCTGAGCGAAAGCCTGAGTGTCATCTGATGGGTACTATATTACTACTGAAAGTTCTAACCAGAAGATTGCCTACTTAAATCAGTGTGTTGGCCATCAAAAAAGTAGCACAGAGAAGGAAGTTATGATTCCTTCCCTAAGGTAACCTAGGAAGAAATAATGAAGGCAGAACCACAAGAAATTAACACAGGGGTTGAAACCAGGTATGTGACTTTGAGCAATGACTACTTTTTCTTAGTTGTGCAATCTTAAGCAAACTGCACAACCTCTCGGCTTTAGTGTCCTTCTCTGTACACTAAGAGAAACAAGCTCATTGATCTGTTGTCAGGACGACATGAGGCAATCTGGGAAAGAACCCAGAACATAAAGCAGAGTCTGGAAAGCGGTGCTTCCTCACTTTGCGCGTTGGAAGCCAGCTGGCCGCCTTCGTAGCGTGCTTCTGAAATCGGATGGGAACGAGGGGAACATCAAGCAGAGGCTGGCTGCTTTGATGATAACCAGCTGCTGAAAGAAACTCTGAGGTTCAGACCTGAAGAGAGGAGCACGCTGTCGAACAGAGAACAAGATCTGAAGGGTCTGTTCGGCCTCTGCGTTACCAGAGACGAATGCCAGGGAGAGGGCACCTGCGCCCCACACAGCTCGCTCTCACCCCTGGGGCAGCTGTGGGAAGCGTGGGTAGCAGTCTCTGGTTCCCGGCCTTGTCTGCCAAAATGCTTTCCAAGTTGGCACGAAGGCAGACGGCAGTGCCTGCATACTAAAACCTCGTCCATCCAAAGGAATGCTCTCTGCAGAACACTCTTGGGGGACACTGGCTGCTTCTCTCCTCTGGACTCCCGGAGAGGGATGGGCTGGCCCCACTCCACCAAATGACAAACTGTAAAGCCCGAGGAGTTGGCCAAGTCTGCGCCTTATCCACTGTGGGCTGAACACCTCAAATGCCGAGGGCTGCTGGCACCCCGCATCCTTTCTGAACGTCTGGGGCTACTCCCTAAGTCATAGGCTAGGCTTGTGAGCGATGAACATGTGCTGGAAGATGGGCGGCAACCCTGACACTGTCCATCAGACCAGCTTCAGCACTCAGAGCTTCTCTCAGCTGTCAGGAGGTGACCAACAACTCTCTAGCCCATAACACAAGAGGGTCATACACACTGCTAGAGTGTCTCTGCTAGGTGTGTAAAGACAAACACAAACATCTCTGGAACAAGGACTTATGGGATGTCTGCACAACAACAAAAAAGCAAGTAGTGATATTTTTACGTTGCACCCTAAAGAAAGATTCCAGTTATCAATTAGGTAAAAGAACAAAACTAAACTTGAGGAAAAACTGACTCAAAACAAATTAAACAAAAGCTGGGCACGGTGGCTCACACCCGTAATCCCAGCTACTTGGAAGGAAAAGGCAGGAGGATCTCAAGGTTGAGACCTGAGGCAGTCTGTGTAATTTAGCAAGACCCTGCTTCAAACTAGAAAAAGTAATAAAGTGGGCTGGTGGTACAGCTCAGTGGTACAGCACCTGTAAAGCAAGCAAGCGCCAGGCCCTGGGTTTAACACCCCCACCAGTACCGCCAAAAAACAAATAAAACAACAACAAAAAATACCAAATTAAACAAACAGGAATTAAGACCCTTCAGCATCAGATCCTGAAATTATCAAGAAGGCATTATATCAGAAATACAACTGACATGTTCACATGTATATCTCAGAGCAGATGACGTGCACGTGTGTAGACAGATATACATGTGGATGCATGTGCACATATACACAGTACAGTGTATGTATGGTAAGATACCCGCTAGGGCCTTGGAAGATGCCTTCTCCTTCCCTTCCCTTTACTCTACCTTAGACATTTGTATGTGGGAACGGGGGCACATATATTTTAAAAACGTACCAGGTAAGAAAGTACACCACACTCACCACGCCAGGAAATAGTTAAGATAATGCTCATGCCAGTATCTTAACTACATTAAAAAAAAAAAAAAGCCAAGCATCATTTTATGCAATTGTGAAAGACAAAAGCCATTTAAAAATGTTTCATATTCTTAAACCTCCAAGAATAAATATACAAAGTGTATTTTTTAAAATTCTGCTGAATTGCAAAGGCAGACCATAATGGCAACTTCAAAAGTCAAAATTTTCACTCTAAATATGACTAACATGACATTCAAACTGAAAAATACTCTGGAATTCTATAAAATGTGGTGAATAATTTGCTACTTCACATATGTCTCATCTAAAATAAAAGCTATGAGCCATATCTAAAACTACTTAATGATGGAAATTTTATGCAAATACTTCATTTTTATAAACTAATGCAGAATGAAGCAATCATATCAATTGGAAGATGTCTGCACCGTTTCTACCCCTTGCAGGAACTCTGCTTTGAGCCCCTTACCTGACACAGAGACGGCATGTGTCCGCACACCTTGCTTTTCGCTGTTGGCCAACCTGCAACAGACAGGGGCAGAGGGTGAGTGCTGACCCTCCCAAGACCAAACCACCAGGGCTCAGGAAGCAGTGAACTGCTTTGATATTAGGAAGAGAGCACCAACTTCCAGAAAGATGAAATTGTAGGCAGGTGATTTTTCTAAAAGTTGGATGCTTCTTCCTACGGCACTTAACCTGGGCAGATTGCTTTAGTGCTTCAAAGACTGGAAGTGGAAACAGACAATTGGGCTGGAGGGGAAGCTCAGGGGCAGGCACCTGCTTAGCATGCCCAAGGCCCTGGGTTCCACCTCCAGCACCACAAAATTAATTCAAAGGTTGTTGTTGTTAGGTGCCGTTGAGTCGAGTCTGACTCATGGCGACCCTCACAGGGTTTTCAATGGCTGCCTGTTTTGGGATTGCCTTGGGAGTGGGTTGCCACATCCTTCTCCCATTTTGAGGTGCTGGGAATGGAACTCAGGACCTCAGAGACTGCGGAGCAGCGCTCTACCAACTGAGCTAAACCCCAGCCCCAATTCAAAGGTAGACAACTAAAGAACCGCCAAAGTCCTCTGAGAAAGCTCCTCACCATGGTGACGTAAAACCATGCCATCTGGTATATATGGGTTGTGCCCAAGTTTACGTGTAGTTCCCCTTGGTTTTTTTCCTGGAGCTGGGAACTGAACCTAGGGCCTTGCACCAAGTACTCTGCCACTGAGGTAACCTCCCAACCTCCAAAATTTTACATTTAAACACTAGATAATAAGAGACTGCCCAAAACTTAGTAGAAAAAGCCACACATCTGAAACAGAACTTCACTCTCTAAAACATAATTTAAAAACACTGCAGCATGCCTAGTCCTTCTTATACTTCACAACGAGTTAAAAAAAATCAGGACGTGCATTAATATAAAACTCTGTGAGGTTCACTTAGAGTCAGACTTGACTCAACGGTGCCTAAGAACAACAACTATTTACAGGCTGAGTAAAGGAAATCTTACCACATCTGGTTATGTGTTTCATGAAATGATTCAAAGGCACTAGTGTTTTACATATTTACCCACATAAAATGAAATTCTGGCTAAAATTTTTGATGACATTTTAAAAAGTGCAAGCAAGTTTAGTTCAATTTTTTTTGGAAAGCACAAAACAGCAAAAAGGAATCCCATAGTCTTTAGAGGTCAACTACCTTGGTCTTTTTATACAAGAAAATCTCTCCCTGGTCCATAAGCATTTACGATTAAAGCACTGAATGGAAATTTTTCCTAGAATAAAGATTTTATACTAGGAAATATTAGAACTTACAGTAGAAATATTTGACATGAAACTGCGTGACCACTATAATTCATAATCATAGCATAAAACCATAGAATTCAGCACTTTCTATTAAATTCTAAAAATATCTGAAATTCTATATCTTTATTGTACACACTTAACTGAAGTTATTTTCTAACAAATTATCAGGTTCTCTCCCATTGCAGCTTCAGGATTTATCACAACTCTCTCTGAACTGTACTCCCAGGGCGGTCACGGAGTGCTCACTTACAAGCAGACTAACTGTGTGGTTCCCTTTTCTATTGCCAAAACGATGGGTCCCTCCAGGGCGAGCCACACTCACCTGCTGCCCATCAGCTTTCTCGCTTCGCCTGCAATCCACCACTTCTGATGAGTGCCGTGCTAATCTATGGTTTCTGGAGATTCCACTCCTTTAAAGTGTGATTTATTCAGTTTTTCTAGGGTCTGTTAGCCACTTCTAACTTACTGCCCTTTTCATTCATTTTTATAAACTCCTTTGTGGTTCTTGTGGATCTTAAACCTTCAACCCAAACCTGTACCCTGGATTGGCTCCAGTTCAAGCACATTTCGTGATATCTTGCGGTTAGGTGCCGTCAAGTCAGGGCCAACTCACAGGGACCTTATGCAGGGTTCTCAACAGCTGATTCTCTTGGGACAGTTTTGGGAGTAGACTGCCACATCCTTCTCCTATTTTTGTGGTGCTGGGGATCCAACCCAGTGCCTCAGAGAGTACAGAGCTGCATTCCACCAACTGAGCTAAACCCCAGCGCGTTTTGCCGAATAAATATGTAATAACACTTGTGCATAGGTTTAAATCCTGTATGTAGATAGCAGCGTTTCAAACCCAAATGTGAACGCTGAACCCATCTCAGTTCAACCATTTAAAAAACTTTTTCTGACCTCTAACCCAGGGAAAACTGGGCTTGAGTTCAGCTTTTAATTTTTTTTGATATCATTAACTCTTTAAAAATTTAAAAACATTCAAAAATGTTATTTGTCTATCTACACACAGAATTAAAATTTTAAACCTGAACCCTCTAAATTTTAACATACTGGACCTACACTTGAAACTGAACGTAATTTTTTGCAGGTGTGAAGCCCTGCTTCAAAATCATTCCTTCATGTCCCGTAACTGAAGACACTCTCAGTAAGCACGGGTTCCTGGCCTGACGTGGGATATTCTTCAGCATCTCTCAAACAATGCTGACTGTGAAGTTCACTGCCACAACGCTGGGAGAAAACTGCTTTGCCCATCTCTCCCTCACCCTACAGCTACGGTGCGCTGAGCAGATGTAGATCCCGCCCAGTGTTAGGTCTGCAACTCCCCAGGACCTGCACTGTCAAGAGATATGACTGTCCCATGGAGGGTGCGGACAAGCCAAGAGGCCATTTTCAGAGGTGTGATAAATACTGAGTGGATGTTACAGGAAAACACAACTGGATGTCCTCCTGGCTTGGGCCCCGGGTCTCCTAGGAAGGTGATGCAGGAGGAGACCTGGAAGAGGAGCAAGGCTGAGGCGAGGAAAAGATGTGGAAGGCAGGGTGCATCATGCGAGGGAAGAACACTGATGGAGGCCTACACAGGAAAGAGGGGAAAAGTCCCAGGGAGCAGAGGAGCATGAGGAGGAACAAAGGCAGCGGCTGACGGAGCGCGCAGGGAATGGCTGGGCAGGCTCCTGCAGCAGGGCCAGGTTAAAGGCACCGCACCTCGTCTACGGAGCGACAACAAACCAGGTGAGAGCTTCAATTAGGTCAGTCCCTGGAGCTGCAGCATCAAGGATGGAATGATGGGCACAACTGGAGAGGAGGGCTGAGTGGAAGGTATGCACGGTAGCACTCTGGGCCTGCGGCTCGCCCGCTGACCTGGCACCTTGGGTGAGGTTGAGGGGCTTGGGTTTTGAGAGCGTTTCCGCCATTCCCTAGCTGGTGAGCAGCTCCCTGTGCCTTACCTCCTCACACTCACCATGGCTTATCCTGGCTCTTGCCCTCTTCTGGTCCACGCCAGGCAGATGGCACACATGTGACCAATCCCAGTAAGACTCTGGCACCAAGGCTAGATGACAACACTTCCCGTGTCTCATCCCCACTCACTGCTGGGGACTCTAGCACATCCTGAAGGGCTGCCCAAGAGCAGGTGCTTGGCAGCCTGCTCCCTGGCTTCCTTGGACTCTGGCCCACGCCCTTGCTCTTTACTACCGCACACCGCAGCTGTGCACATCATCATGAGCTGAGTTCCGAGTCCTAGAGAGCTGCTGGGCCCATGTGGTCTTAGCGCCGAGAACAAGGGAGGGAGAGCAGGAGGTGGTGGGGCAGACGGCCTCACGCTTTAGGAGGTGGAAGTAGAAGTGGAGGAAGTGGTGACGGACTGGCTGTGCAGAAGGAGGACACGGGGTAGAGCAAAGAGGAGCTCTGGTGTGACCCTCTTCACCACCCCCACCCCACTCTCCTCTGGTGTCCCGAGCACCCTGTGAGCACCTCCCACAGTTTCCACCATACATTATCCTGTGCATCTGAATGGCTGCAGTTTACCCTCCCTCTCTTGGGCCCCGGTTTCTAGCACACTGGCTGAGAATACAGAAGTGATAACATAAGATTCATGGCATTACTATTTGATTTCTTTAGTTTTATAGGCCAACGCACTACTGTGAACAAGCAAAAATACTGCCACAAATTACTTCTCTTTAATTGTCCTACTTGTAATCCACCCACAATCGTATCTACCACATTGTCAGGTTCTCACAAATATTTATGATAACATGAAACAAATACTTAATAACAGGCTTTCTGCTCTATTACCACAATTATTCCTTAGCTTCCTTATAAAACTTAAAGGAAAAACTAATTTAACACTTTTTGATTAAACCTAAATTTTTAATATAACTTACAACTGATTTCTTTCTAGAAATATTTGTTTTTGAGATTCCTTGATCACATATATAGGAATTTACTTTTCCAGGAAATTAGATAGTTGAGTATAGTCAATGTCTTAAAGTTTCTAACAAAACTGAATAACATTATGTACAAAGAAGCACTTACTTTGGTATTGATGGCAATGCCCGTTCTCCTTCTGGGGGAAGAAAGGAAAGATAGCTATGAGGTTCTTTTCATTCCTTTTGAAAAGATTATGCATATCAGTCAGGGAAGAAGGATAAGGCTTATTCTGGTATTTTAGCAATAATCCTTTAAAGCAAGTCATTATATTGTTTCTATTTTAGGATTTCATGCTTTTATTTCCAATACTTAAACATAAACTAACTGTTAGGTACATATTGTTTAAAAGGTGCTACTGAATCATAATAAAAAACTAGGATGATAAGTCGACAAAAGGTTGCCTTCCTAGGAGACAAAATGATAAAGGACTTCTTAAAAATCAAAGCCAACATTTCTTGCCAGAGGCCTGAACACTACATTTTGATAGAACTGTTCACTGGCAACGCCACCAAAACGATGCAGGAAGCACAGAGAAACACAAGGAAAACAACTTCAAAGCTGCCTGTACCTGCCAGGGAGATTAATGTACCTAAGAAGCCAAGGCACCATGAAGGCCCCAAGCACCTATCTCCTGACACTTCAGTGTGGCCCCTTTGTACTGAGCAGGACAACCCATCCTTTTGGGCACACTGACTGGCTTGTGTTGCCTCACCCCACAAAGGCTCAGGCCTTTGGCTGGGGAGCCATGTTCTCTCCTCCAGCCTTCCCTTTGTGAATCAGTGAATATGGAGCCCTTTCTTATTTCCAATCCTTTGAATGCAATTTTATTTTTTCAAAACAGCTGCTCACCACTTAATATTCTATTACCTTATTATTCATTTTGTCTACGTGCTTATTTATTCTGTTTATTATTTATCCACACCTCCATGAAATTTCCATACATGCAGGGCCTTGTCTGTTCTGTCCGCTGCTATGTCCCCACCCTAGAGATGACACCGGAAACACTCATGTTCAAAAGAAAACAAAGTATGGCTGGGGATTTAGCTCCATGCTATAGTGCCTGCCTAGCATGGGCAAGGCCCTGGGCTCTGCTGAGGGGGTGGGGGGGGGGAAGGTATGGTTCAGAATAAGTGAGCTACCAATTTTCGTAATTCATTGTATGAAAAAATGTACGTAATTGGTGCCAACCAACACCTCGCTGTTTTTCATGATGAACATTTTCACTCAGGACCTTACATCAGAATGAAACTCTTAAAATGTTTCTCCCTAAGGAGGAAAAAGTTAAGTAGCCGTAAAATCAGCACAAGAAGAGACTAAAGGTCTATACACTGAACGGCTCAGTGCTTAGTGTCTGAATGTTATTTGTTTAATGTGTATTAAATATGCACACAAAACCTACTGCTAAAGGACACTTTGGTTAAGTTAGCATGAAAGTAAGGGAGTTATTTACTAAAAAAGAGACCGGCAACTTGCTGCATTTAACATGTGTCCCAAAGCACTATCTTTCTGTGAAAGAAATCTAAAATATTTAAGTAGTATATGTGAGGTACTCATGCCTGTTTAAATCACAAAGTCACAAAATGGAAAATCAAGTGCTTATAGCTACAAAGGCTTTAACTGAGGGTAATGTCAGACATTTCTGAAAGTAAATTCAGTACTATATTTCATGTAAAGAAGACTTCAATATACTTCAATATATACATTTCAGCCATGGAACATATCTGCAATGCCAGCAACTTGGGAGCCTGAGGTAAGAGGATCAAGAGTTTGAGGCCAGAGGCAATCTGTGTAAGTAAGACTCTGTCTCAAAATAAAAATATTTTAAAAGGGGGAAGGTAAGGAGTGCAACTCAGTAGTGGAGCACTTGCCTAGCATGCACAAGGCCCTGGGTCCAGCCCTCAAGTATAGAAAAAAATACACACACACATATCAGAGAAAACACGTAAGTAGGTAATTCTAGTGTGACAATTGGAAAAGCATTTCTGCTAGGCGCATCACAACCTGGTATCATGAAGAAGGGGGTTCACAGCCCACTTGTGGGTATGGGTTAAGCTTACCTTCAGAGCATAAAATCATCACCTTCTATACTTTCCACACCTCCCCTGCACTGCTGTGGTTGAAATCCAAGGCCTCACAATGCTAGGCAAGTGTTCCACCACCAAGCCACACCCTTAACCCCTATACTACCATCTTTTAAACAAAGGGTCTCATGACTCCACTTAAAACACTTACTCAAACCTGGGTGCAGTGGTGCATACCTGTAATCCCCAAAACTCGAGAGGCTAAGATAGGGGGATTGCAAGTCAGAGGCCAGAGGCAGCCTGTGTAACTTTTTGAAGCCCTGTCTCAATTTTAAAAAAAAAAAAAAAAAAAAGGCTGGGGGTGCAGCCCAGTGGTAGAGCATTTGCAAAGTATGTGTGAGGCCCTGGGTTCAACTCCCAAGGACAACAACAAATGAGTAAATAAATAAATAGATTAAAAGATAAAATTCTCGTCCCACACACATGCATGCACGTACCACTCAACACTCCCCCAACCCCAAAAGCAGCTTTGTAGCCAGAGAACTCCCTGCCGGACAGAGTGGGTTCCCCATGTGCCAACCCAGGCATCCAGCCCTCATCATTTGCTTCACTTGTGCAGGTCTCTGCCCTGCTCACTATCTCACTCCTTCTGCTTGCTTGGAAACACACCGCCCAGAGCGCTGGGATTCTTGACAATCATCGTAGTTAGTGAGGTGGGTGCCACAAGGGGTCTTGGTAATATAGGCAAATTCCATGTATAGAATGCCAACCTGCCACAGTGCAAGCTACTTTATGTTACTATTTGAGACCCACCTAATGACACCACAAATTACGCAACACTTCTCTTTTACATATGAGGAACTGCAAGGTCCAGATGAATGCAGGGTGTCAAACTCACACCATGGAACACACCTGCAATCCCAGAGACTTGAGAAGCTGAGACAGAAGGATCATGATCAAGGCCAGAGGCAGCCTTCGCAATTTAGCAAGACCTTGTCTCAAAATAAAAAGTAGAAAAAGGGCTGGGGCTGCAGATCAGTGGTAGAGCACTTGCCTAGCATGCATGAAGCCATGGGTTCAACTCCCCAGCAATGAAAAAACAACAAGAAAAAAATCACATCATGACTAGCAGGAGCAAGGGGAACAACAAAACTATAAAGGGACTTGAGGACACAGTACTGCCAGGTGGTCCCAGGCCTCTCATCTGCATGGAGTCCTTTGTCCTCCCAGTGTCACACAAGACAAGCGCTACTCTTCTGCTTTTCAGAGAGGACTGGGCACAGAGTGCAACACAGCGGGCTCACACTGTGAACCTGCAAGCTGCTACATGGCCAAGGAGGGGTTCTGCTTCCCACCACGCTAGAGTCCTGCTGCCAAGGGCAAATAACTCATCTGACGGTTTCAGAACTCCAGTGGGATGATCCTAGGACAATTTACTCACTCATACCATGACTTAGAATTTATTTTGTTCTTCAACTATTCTAAGATTATGAGATATACAGAAAACAAGAAAGAGACTTCATTTACCATGAATTACCATCGACTTTTAACTCAAGTCTCAAAAGTTTATTTACAAGTATTAATGGTAATGTAAAAAATATTCTAAGTACACTGGTCAAAACACAGGACCATGAACACAGACAAGGTTTCCTTTATGCTCTACCCTGGCCCAGCTCTTGGTCTGGGCACGTGACCTGGATCACTGTCCCCAGAAAAACAAGCATCCAGATCATTAGGGAGTGAATAGCTCATCTGGCCTTCTCATTTACAGCATTACTAAAAGGAAGGACAGGCTGCTGGGGTGAGCCTGTCCAACTGCTGAGCGCGAGCAACTAGGAGGCATGGACAGAAACAGAACCTCACCTTTCTGGGGTCTGATGATGAAGGACTGCGAGGCTCCATTCACCAGCCGGCAGTAACCGTCTATCAGGTCAGCCATGTTCTCTGCGATGGTCAGGGACGGTGCCGTCACTGTCAGAGGCTAAACAGGGGAGAGACCAAGAGAGAGACATTATTGTTCTTCCCAGCAATCAAAGGGACAGCTGTGCTGTGACATCAGGCCCTTCACATACTTGAAAACAGAGGGGAGTGGGAGCGAGACTAGATTTTTCAGAAGATCTGAGTGAAAAAGGAAGTTTGATATTTAAAGACATTATTCCTGGAAAAATTAACAGAAGACAAACCCAGAGGAAGAGAGAAAAATCACTTAAACTCAGGCTCACTCTCTAAAACAAAAGGAGGTGGAAAAATATGTTTGTGCAGAATCTCTGACCCCTCTGGCATACGCTAATTAAGAACTTAGATAGGGCAGAGCACATTCGAGAAATAAGCCTAATGTGGAGTAAATTTTTAATCACCCATCTATCACAATTTTTCTAACATTAAAGAAAATAGGTAGCCAGGCGCCATAGCACATCCCTGTAATCCCAGTGACTTGGGAGGCCAAGGAAGGAGGATAGACAGTTTGAGGACTGAGGCAGCTTAACCAACTTAGCAAGACCCCGTCTCAAAATAAAAAATAAAAATGAGGGTCTGGGAGTATAGTTCAGTGCTACAGTGCTTTGGGTTCTGTTCCCCAGTATTGCAAGAAAGAAACCGAGAGAGAGGGACAGAGAATTGGTAAAATTTCACTATTTTTAGCATAGCATAGATAGTGTAACTTGCCCAAAGGCTTAAAAATCACTCTTTCAATGTGAAACATGTTCTGTTGGATAAATGCCCTGAAGTTGTACTTTATTTTCAAATATGAGCACATTATACCTAATTCAGGTGGCTACTCCTGATCTCCTTCCATATGAGCAACTTCTCTCATCTGCATCACCCTAAGTGTTATTTGGGTGACAACAAAATGAAAAGACAGACGGAAAATGAAGGTACAACATCATTACTCAGACTTCTGCAGTAAATTTCAATTTGAAACAAGTTTTTGATACTGTACTGTAATATGTTCTAATCTGGAGAACCAACAGAATTCCTAGAGCCTCCAATGTCAATGAACTCATGGTATCACAGGACAAAACAGTGGCCAGGCAGGCCCCAAGTGAGGAGTGCTGCGGAAGGAAAGAGTGCCAAGCAAGGTGTGGACACAGGTGGAATGGCGCCACCCACTCGCTCCAACCCCTCCATGAGCGCGCTCTCTCCAGTTTCCAATTAGGATCACATTATGGATTGTCTGCCAAGGAGTCACTTCTTTTTCTTCCACCTCTTCTTATTTCTTTCATTTTTCTTCTCTCCCCCCCCTTACCCCTTTTCTTTGGCTACATAGCCCAGGCTGGCCTTGAATTCACGATCCTCCTGCCTCAGACTCTCTAATACTGAGGTTGCACACGTGTGCCACTGTGCCTGGGGTCACGTCTCATTTTTAATATACTGTCGCATGGTGATTAAGAGCACAGGTGATGGATCAAGACTGCTGGAGCAAAAACCTCAGCATTAGCAGTGGCTACGACCACGGTCAGAGCACGATCTTCATCTATCAAGTGGGGTGGCTAAAGTTCCTGCTTTGGTTGTGAGAGTGTGATGGGGCCACCAAGTCTGAGCTTCAGCTGGTACAGTCACAATTCTCCCTGCCCAGACCACCTTCCATACAACATACCCTGGGAAAAAGCATGGCTCACAGAACAGATTCATACGGAACTCCAAGAAGCTGATTTCCTTGGTATTTCATGATAATCTTTAATCATCTCCACAATAATCGTTTTTTAATTTTAAAAATCTGTCTCCTATTCTATTCTTTGGGACATTTATAATTTGTAATGTCACTCTTACATAGGTGGGAAAGTTCTATCCTTATCCTAAGAAACAAATCATTTCTAACACGCCACCATGCTCCAGTTTTCCCTTCTTGATGAAGTGAAGGTTCCCTTACCTCAGGTGCACCTGCTATCTTGAGCTGCAGCATTCCTTTTCTGTCCTTGTCTTCGCTGTTTGAATACTGAATGGTCTGCACTTGGTTAAAGTCAGCCAGATGTGTGGGCTTGGGGAAGGAAAGGTAAAATCCTTAGACCACAGATAAAAGCCTTACTTCCCTGACTCGGTTAAATGTTCCATGAAATTCTTGTGTTCCCAGCCTGCCCCGCCCCCCTCCATTCTCCTGAAGCCACCCTCCCAAGACCGGAGGTCAGGGGAACTCTAAGTCTCTAGGGAGCCTTCAGTGAATCAGACAACTGTCCCGTGGTCTTCCAGGTTCAGGGTGTGTCTGTTCTCAGTCACCTGGACAAATGAGCTGAGGGAGGGAAAGTACAGTTTCCACAGAGAGAGGAAGGAAGGGAGCAGAAGAAACCCCTGTTCACCAGCCTGAGAAGAGCTAATGGAATTCCTGGCTGGAGCAGACATTCTGTTCCATCTCCACTCCCATTCCCATGGACACTTCACTGAGCTAGACCAAGTTTCTCAAATGTACTGGAGCTCGGCATCGTGATAGAGCTAGGGAGACGACAGGTATCCCAAAGGTCCTATCCCCCAAAGGGGACTCAGACACTCTGGTCATCTTTTCTACTACAAGAAATTCTACTTTTTTCTTCTTAGAAAGAAAGAATATACATGTGTCTTCTATCCTCCTATCATTTCATGAACACAATCTCATTGCATGTGATGATTTCTACATGTTTCTTCAAAACAGTTAGTTTGGCTAAGGCTACTTTCTTAGCATGATACAAGGTATCGGCCCCTCCCCGTCCCCGGGAGGACAGAGGGTGTCACTGGGCCTGAGCTGGAATTGCTCTTCAAAAGGGGGCTTGCACACGGCAACCTTCCCAGCAAAGCCTCTTCCTGCTGTTCGGTGAGATTCCTGCCTTCTCCAAGAAAGTCCAGGTAGTTCTCTGGGTCCTAGGGTTCTCCACAGCATGCGGCATGGCCCCTCTGCACAATCTCCTCCCCTGGCTTCCAGGCTGTTCTGACGCCTGATGGAGGGTCCTCCTACCACACTGGCCTCTTTTGACTGTTCCTTTTTTTGGCTTCTTTCCTACTCAATCTGTAAGTCTGAAAACGCTTCAGGGCTCTGTACTGGTGACCCTGTTCTCTCCCAGGTGCCCAAGGCCAGCGACCATCATCTAGGCCCACAGAGTTAGGTACCATCTCCAGCCCCTGACATCTCTGTGGAACTCATACTCATATACCCAAGTATCTACATGGCATCTCCATATGGAAAGATTACAAACCTAACAGTCATAACCAATTCTACCTCCAAGATTCCCCCACTTCAGTAACAACTTCTATGCAACCAGATTCCTGAGCCAAAGAGTGAAGGTTTATGATGAGTTCTCTCTTTCCTTACCGCGTATAACCAACCTGTGCATAAGTCCTGGCCACCCCAGTACCACATACACTCAAGATTCACACCCTCTATTTCCACCTACACAGGTGTCACTCTAGGCCACAGCATCACATTGTGCTAAGAAATATGTAACATTTTTTAACTGGTTTTCTTTTCCCCTGTGTTTGTTCCCCACACTATACTGCCCCTACTCAGAAGCAAGGGAAATATGTTAAAAATGTATGTTATCCTGCTGTTTTAAAGGATACAATGCAAACTTCACTCCCTACATTATTTATAAGGTAACAAGATCTACATGCTGTACACCCTACATGATTTGATCCGTCCTTGATTCTCTGACCTCGTTCCTACAATGACCTCATCTAGATGAGAGGTGCTCGGGTCTCACGGGGTAACACCATTGCAGGGGGTGGGTAGCTTCTTGTGGACCAAACAGTGAGGGATAGGAAAGCTGACCAAAGCTTTCAGAGGTCATCAAATGTGTGAGAAATTCTCCCACAATGAAAAATTGTCCAGAATGGGTTTCAAACGTCCCAATGTATATTGTTGGTGAAAAATCTGATTCTAGAATCCAAGTCCATTTAAAAATGCAATGAGTACTCTGCACTGAATTTTCCAGGATTGCAACTTATGTGTAATTCAAGGGAATAACATACTAATTGTGCTGCCTCACTCCTGTAAGCCCAGCTTTCAGGAGGCTGAGGTAGAAAGATCCCAAGTTTGAAGCCAACTTGGATATAGTAGACTTTGCCTCAAAAGAAAGAAAGAAAGGAAGGAAGGAAGGAAGGAAGAAAGAAAGGATGGACGGAGAGAGAGAGAGAGAGAGAGGAAGAAGGGGGAGAGGAGGAGGAGGAAGTGGAGAAGGAAGAGGGAGGGGAGAGAAAGAAAAAGGTAATAATACACCATGCATCTTTGCAATTTTACTAGGAGCTACAGTATTTTAGTCACTGACACAAAGTGCCAAGTCAGTCTGCACCTGCAGCTTCTGCCCGCACACACATAACAGAGGGGATCTGAGTCTCCTATTAGATGGCCAAACACGAAATGAGGAATATCTCAGTTTCCACGACTTCAGTTCCCAATTTTTTTGTTTGTTTGTTTTTTTAGTGTTGAAAATCAAACTGTGGGCCTTGCACTTGCTAGGCAAACATTCTGGCAGTAAGCATTCAATCCCTTAAAATTAAAAAAAAAATAATTTTAAATCACAGTAAGAAATTTAACTTATGGAAATTCCATACTGATTTTTTCCCCTAACCTATTGTTTTTCTGCCTCACTCTGACATTGTCCCCCAAAGTTAGCCACATAACTTCCTTTCCTTATTGCTTTCCTAAACTTCCTGTATAGAACTTCTGGTTGTCCTCTCTCAGATTAAAAGTCATTACTAAGGAGGTGCACCTGATTATGCCTGCCAACGTATTTTGGTGAGCATTTAGATACTGAAAAAGACTTTTTGGAATTCTGTGTAGGTGGATAATATGCTCTGCATTCTACCTCACACCAGAATGAGGGCCCGGTGCGGGAAGAGCACACTCATCTCACTTGCCACGTACCATAAGGAAGCAGAGCCATCCCCACACAGGAATGGGAGAGTGGTGAGGACACACTAGGTGCTGAGCTCTATTCCCAGTATTTGGGATACATCAGTGAGCATGGATGACAGAATCCAGACATTACGTGGGTAACTGCACAAGTAAAAACCAAACTGCCCAGGGGGTCAGGAGAAGATCAGGGCAAAGTGAGCATGAGCAATGTACAATGAGATGCATGTATGGAAATCTCACAACACCTATCAAGCTGTACATTAAAAATTGCCAGTAAAAATATTCAAAAAACAAAACAAAAAAACTACCTCTGAAGTAAGGACTATGACAAAGCAATATATGGGGCCGTATTAAAGTCTCTAACTTATTGGGGAGGAGAAAAGGGAAAAGACGGCTTCAGAAAAACTTTCACAGAGAAAATGAGTTGGGCACCATAAGGTGAGGGCTATGGAGATTATCTTCAGGATGAGGCCAGCAGATTAGCTCTGTCTGCTTGGCAGGGTACAGGAGCAGCCACTGTCCAGGCAGAAGAGGTGGACAGGCACCTGAGGAAGACACTCAAGTCTGGAGGGCTGCACCGCCCAGTGCGGTACTGGAAGCACATATGGCTCCAAAGTCCCCAGCTCCTCTAAACTGAGACCTGCTACAAGCGCAGAATGCATTCAGCAGTTCAGAGACTTGGAATGGTCACTTGTATGTTAATTATAAAATGAAGTTTGTATTTAGGGCCGAGTATGTAGCTCAGTAGTAGAACACTTATCTACCATGTGTTAAGCCCTGGGTTTGATCTCTAGCAACACACACAAAAAAATCAATAGTAAAAGAGTACAAGTCCTCCAGATAAAGTGTGATAGCCCCTGCCAGGTCTCAAACACAATTTGCATAGTTCATTTCTCCCCAAGATTAATGATCTCTGAAGAGTTTAAACTAGGGTCTAGCCACCCTCCATTCTGCCAAGCAAGAAACACTATGCACTGGAAAGGCTTAAGCGCAGGATGATGTCTTTCCAGAGCACTGTCCCATTCCATAACCTCACTCCTCTTGGCTACAGTCAAGTTCACGAGCCGTCACAGGAACAGACTTACATTGCAGCCTTTGTCCGTTAGGTAACTGATCCCTTCTTCCGGGCCAATTGCCAGTTCAACTGAAATAATCCAGCTTGACTTTTGAAGGTGCCGAAGGGAAAAAGAAAGATTTTTAGATCACTGGGGGTTGAGGAGTGTGCTATTAATCTATCTAATATTTATAACTTCATCAACCCAAGACCCACTGAGCCACACTGGACTACACTATGGTCACTACAGCATGCCAAAAACCAATGTTTTCTCTGGGAAAATTATCTCAAGAGAGAAACTAGCCCTTGGAGAAGAGCTAATCAATAAATCACAGGCTGGAATAAAAACATCTAATTATGAAAATGCCTGCAGCCATACCATTGTTGTGTCTGATTCCATTTTAGATCTCAGAAGCTAAGCAGGGTCAGACCTGGTTAGCACTTGGATGGGAGACCACCTGGGCACACTAGGTGCTGCAGGCTTGGGAGAAGGACCCGGCAACCCACTCTCAAAAAACAATCAGCCACTGAAAACCCTAGGAACAGCAGGGAAGCAGGACAATGGTGTTTTGTCTGTTGTGCATAGGGTCACTGTGTCGGACACCGACTCAATGGCACCTAACAACGACAGCAATTATGAAAACAAGCATGCTATTTAAAAAGGTGATTCTATTCTCACATTGGTCCTTTTCTCTTGTATTTTCCCACTACAAATGACGACATAGTGTTTGTTCTCATTTGTTAAAAACTGTGACAAATTAGTTTTCTTTTCAACCAGAATTTAAATACACATGCATAGGAGAAAACGAAGAAAATTACCCAAGTTCACATCTCCCGTGATTCCACACTTACCCCAAGGGCACACTTGAAGCATTCTTTGTCAAATCTATACACTGGAGAGAGGATCTCAAAGAATTTCAGAATACTTTCTTCTCTGTTAAGGTTGGCAAACTGTCTAAATGTTTGTTGGATCAGTTTTCTTAGTGTTTTGGCCTGTGGATAAAATTACAAAAATCTTTTTAGAGTCAGCAATGAGTAAAGACCACAGTAAAAAGTAGTGTGATTTCCTTCCTACCTATCACTTAATACCACCTACCTTCACATTATTACAAAATCATACTTGTCAAATGACTATTAGAGCATTATGTCTTTATTATAATTGTAAAAAAAAACATAACAAGATTTGCCACCCTAACCATTTTTAAGCATTACAGTTCAGTGGAATAGGGCTTTATTTCTTGAACAGAAATCTGTTAAGGCAATAATTTGCATATGAGAATGTGGTACAATGTCAGGTATTAAGCCACGTGCCACAGACACACATGGCCCAGAAATGGCAGCAGCGAAGGTTCATGCATTCACCAGGAGCAAATACAAAATCAGACTTTAAAACCCAAGCCTGTGATCTAAAAGGTGAAATCCCAGGATGTCATTCTTTAGAAATGATTGAAGATATATTCCAAGATTTAGTAACAAGGAGATTCGCTACAGAACCATTTATACTAATACAAGGAGTTGTCACATAAATCATGATGTATCTATTTTCCCCAAGCAATATTCTATGGAGCCCAGAAACTGTTCTGGAGAACCAATTTACTAACATTAAAATCCATATTTTACTGTTACACAAAGACAGCAGAGCATCTCTGTGTATAGAACAGGTGCTGGCAGAAGGAGACAGGACACAGGAGCCTCACACAGACACGCAGGGCTGGTGAGCATGCATCACGCACATGTGACTGAGAAAAACCACTAGGGCTTTTTAAGCCAGTAGCCTCGGGTCCTCTTTTGTTCATTTGCATGGCACCTGTCTTGTGGAGCAAGTGCTTCCCAGGCAGCAGGCCCCCAGCGCATGGTGTGTGTGGCCTCTGCAGAGGCCAGCAGGTAATGACCATGTGGTGAGGTACAAGGAAAGGGTGAGAGAGAGGGGGGCTGCGGTATGAGCTAGGCTTTTACCTGCTGATGCCAAGTCCTCAGCAACCTTGCGGGGAGGAGTGGCATTATCTGACTCAAATTTTAACAGAGATGCTAGGAGCGCTGCGTCGTGAACAGGAGAAAAGAACAGGAGAGAGTAAGTGGGAGGCTCACCAATGGCCCAGGCAGGAAGTGAGACTTGGCACAAGTACAGAAGCAGAAAGGGAGTGAGGAGTGCTTGGACTCTGGTTTCCTTTGGAAAACAGAACCAACAGGAGATGCTGTTAGTTAAGAGCTGGCACTGACCCAAAACATGGCAAAAACTGTGAGCGGAGCACGCTGGCAGGTAAAGGGGGAGAGTATGCATTGAGTAGCAGAAATCCAAGTGGAGCTGTCGCGCCAGCCGCTGGCTCTTCGGGGAGGGTCCTGCCTGGCACTGCACACAGAAGGAATCACAGCCAGGAGACTGGCAGACTGAGGTCAGGGTAGATGGGTTGGGTGACCTGCTACTTTCCGCAGGCTAGGGAGATGGGGAGCAGCAGGGGCCCCGGGGCTGACTGTGGGTGCTAAGGCAGGTCCTGGGGAAACCAGGAGGGTGTAGAGTCCTCTGGTAGGGTAATGGAAATGATGGAGCAGGTGGAAGTCCAGGGAGGCAAAGGATCGCTGGATCTGGGATACCACTGAGAGTGAGCTGCGAAGACAGGCGCTGTGGTCAGAGAAGGGCAGATATGATGAAGGCTTCAGCTACTGAAATCACAAAGATCAGTGTGTGAGGCTGGGCAGGGCAGAAGGCACGATGGCCAGAAGATAGCATTCTCGAGGTGAGAGAGCAGGAGCAGGCGTGTGATCTGTTGTAGGAGCTCCTCCTGCTCTTACAGCAAAGGGGTGGGGAAGCGTGCAGAAGGGAAAGCAGGAAGACGAGCCAGGTTACTGTGACAGGCCAAGCTGGAAACCCAAGAGGCAGGAAAAAGAGAAATGGCCACCTCTGGACAATGCTACGCACTACAGAGGGCAAGGGAGAAATCCAGGATGTCTCGGTACTTGGACGGAATGAATGGGCTCACATGCCTCACGAGGGGGCAGCTCGTTAAAGAACACAGTCATACTCCAGTAATTCTGGACACATATGTAATCTGACACTTCCAACTGGGACCATCAAACACGCAGGTGTGTAAGTTGGTTGGGCAAAGGGTACGGCTAGTGACAGAAACCCCAAACACAGCACCTGCTGATCAGGTAGACAGGAAAGAAGAGAAGACCACAGCCAGGCATGCCAGGAAACAGTTGGTTTAACCATGGCTGGGTTTTGTCAGGAGTGTGGCAAAGGCCAAATGAGAATTTCAGCTGTCTGGAGAAGGATCAGCTCTGGCATTTGATCAGACTCTGAACTAAGGAAAAATAAAATGAGTTCAAGGTCAACAGGGCTCAACTATAAAAATGCAGCATACAGATGATGAGCTGGGAAGTCTAGATGCTCTGTAGAAAAAGGCCTGGGATATATATTTTTGGGACTACCCATCTAAGAACAGGCTGGGATTTAGCTCAGCTGGTAGAGCGCCGCTCTGCAGTCTCTGAGGTCCGGAGTTCAATTCCCAGCACCAAAAACATGGGAGAAGGATGTGGCAATCTATTGTCAAGGCAACCCCAAAACAATCAGCCATTGAAAACTCTGTAAGGGTCACCATGAGTCGGACACAACTCGATGGCACCTAACAACAACAACAACAACATCTAAGAACTGGCAAAGAGCTAAGGGACTGCAAAAGGCTTGTCACAAGGTGAGACCAGATAGTATTTAACGGCTGTTCCCCCTCTGGGCTTTCCAAGCTCCCAATGATTGGGACCACCCACCTCGGTCTGACTGTCCGCCAGGAGAGGCACACTGCGCATGGAGAGGTGAGTGCTGTCTATGGCTGCCCACAGGACAGTCTTCTCTGCATCAATGAACATACCGTGTCCTAGGAACTGGTTAAAGACGCAACCCTACGTAGGCCTGCTCCGCGTCGGACCCAAAACAATCACGCTAAGGAAATTCACTCCATGCCTGGCACTGGAACACTCAGAAGAACTGAGCAGAAAGTCCATCCTCCAGGAAATCAGCACATCCAAAGAAGAGCTCTCCACCCTGGCATCAGGGCTACAAGGAAGCACTGGTGAGTCTGTGGGCACAGGGCTGGCAAGCACATTCACGTGCATGAAAAAGCGTGCCTGAGCCAGGTGTCCTGGCGCACGCCTGTCATCCCAAGGACGAGGGAGGCTGAATCTGAGGCCAGAGGCAGCCTGCATAAATAAATTAATGAGACCCAGTCTCAAAAAAAAAAAAAAAAAAAAATTAATCAGGGTCGGGGTGTAGCTCTGTGGTGGAGCAGTTGCCCACCACGCACAAAGCCCTAGGTTCAACCCCCAGTGCCTCTTAGGAAAAAAAGTGTCTGAAAAAGACAGCTGCAGGCCTTCCAGGACATGAACTCCACAACTCCTCGATGACCCCTGCCAGAATAATGTTATTTTTCATGGATTTGTGAGCAAACAGACTCAGAAAGGTTAGGCCAGGAGCCAAGGGTGGAAGACCTGGGACGCAAATCCAGCCTGCAGGAGTCTTTTCAAGAGCTTTGTGACCAGCACAAGCACTGCCTTCCCTAAGGTCCTCTCCAAATTGCACCAGAGGAAATGACTATCACATTCTACAGTCTCACTTTACTTTGAATGTGTGCTTACACACGGCACTTGGGAGAGAAGGGAGTCAGAGTTATCTAACTTTTTAAGAAAAAAAGAGGGGAGCCCACAGATGAAACTCAACTGCATGCCTACGCACGTTCAAGTGCCTACTCTACCATAAGATCTTGGATTCTCGTGACCCGCAGGTCAAATGGATGGATAAGAACTGGCTGTACCTTATAAGTGAGTGAGATGTCTACTTTCCAACGTACAATGTGTGAAATGGTTCAGATTTCTTTAGTTTTGACACAGTCACAGAACATGCTGCCTCAACGTGCTGATGTTCTGATGGTTAGAAATGTCTCCATCAGCAAGCAGAAAACAAGTCCAAAAAAGGCCTTGGGTATCTTACCACTCTTTCCTGATGCAACAGACAGATCTGGCAGCAGGTTCTAAACGGGAGTCAGACAAGCATGCACACAGCAAATCACTTCTATTCACTTCAACGAAAACTTGATATGTTCGTTCCTGACACTAAGAGGAACATTTTGGCTTAGTAAGTCCTGACAGGCAGAGAAAATGACTACGTAAACAAGCCAATTCTCTCCTTTGTACTTAATTCTTAACCAGCTGCTTATTTATAAAGCATTGGCAAAAAACACTATACACCTACATATCGTTAAACATATCGTTACCTAAACTACGTGACCCGATGGAGTAGTGGGAATAGAAGGTGAGGAAGCGGAATCTCTCCTTGACTTTCAGACTCAGTTCCATGAGCACCTGACAGTTCCACCTGGACTCCTTGGACACTTAAAACCTAAAATGCCCCCAAGCGTGTGTGCTGAGAGCCTGTCCCGAACCGAACTGCTGCTCAGTGGGCTCAGCTCAGGTCACACTTGGCTACGCTGAGCCCACCCACGCCCCTCATTCTTCCTCCTGACCTGTTTGCCGGCCCCCCAAAAAAATTTTGCTCTGGATCCACGCATCTGGCTCTTAACAGTAGCACTGGTGAGCATGTCAGTGTCTGAGGCAGAAATCTGGGGCCAGGCCCTGCTCTTCCATGTCCTCCCACATGAGATCGATGGCTGAGTCCTGATAGACGAATGCCCTCAGCATCCTTCAAATGCAGCTCAACAACTCTTTCCTCTGTTCTCCTTTAAGTGCAATAGCAACTGCTGATGATTAAGAAACACAAGTCTAGTTGTGTGCTGTTGTCCTATGGTAAGGACTCAAGCCATCAGCTCTATGCCACAGCAAGTCCATTTGGTTTAACCTTCATTTTCCTACCTAAAACTGCCCCCCCCCCAAAAAAATGTATATAGTGGTAAAAGGGGCTGGGGATTAGCTCAGTTGGTAGAGTGCTGCTTTGTGCTCTCTAAGGCGTTGGATTCAAGCCCCAGAACCACAAAAACAGGCGAAGGTCATGGCAGTTCACTCCCAAAGCAAATCTGAAACAGTCTGCCATTGAAATCCCTGTGAGGCCACTATGAATTGGACCCAACTCAATGTCACCTAACAAAAACAATTCTCAGTGAGGAAAAAAATTCTACAAAATCTAACTTTTTTATTTTTTGTTCCTGGGGGTCTGGACCCAGGGCTTCACTCATACTTTGCAAGTGCTCTACCACTGAGCAGCACCACCAGTCTGCTTCTTACCCTTTATCTTGAGACAGGGTCTCACTAAGTTACCCAGGTTGTGCTTTTGGCCTCAAACTTGCAATCTTCCTGCCTCCTCCTTCCAAGTGGCTGGGATTACAGGCATGCGCCACTGTGCCCAGCTACACAAAATCTACCTTTCCATAGTCTCTTGACATTCGTCAATGCACTGCGAGAACTGGCAGGAGCAAGCAAGGCTGTTTCACAGTGCAGCTCAAGTTACAGCACCTGCTTCCTGTTTGCCCAGATAAAGGAAGCAAGTCATTTGTCTGTGCACATTGCTCAATTTTAAACCAACTCACAAGGAGACAGAAAATTACTAAGAACCTAGTATCTCTTCAAAACAAAACAGCATCGAAAGGTTGAACCATCGGACACTGGTGCTATTCAGCCATGTTGAGTAAGTGATTTCACATTAGTCAAACTAATGATTATCAGATGTTGGGGCTTCTCAGATGAAAAAACAAAAAAGCTAAAGAAACATTTGCTATAAAATAACAATGTGGAACAAATATATTATTAAATAATAACATATTCCCCGCCCCCCCTCAGTATAGATGTATGAGCAGTACATGCAGGCTGCCCCTCCCCTATCTAGGAGGCCTCAACCTCATGGCAAGCACCTCAAGCAGAAACCAGCACTCACTTTCGCTGGCCCCTCATCCAGGTTCTGGCGTACCACAAATGCCAAGGACGCCCTGCTGAATGACTGCGCCAAGCTATGCATTCCTGCTGCTCACAGAAATGGAGATGATGACTATTTTCATTAACAATAAAGTTAAGTGTTCTTGATGATATTCTAGAAAGCCATTTAATTTTACTCCTTGGGAACTGGATAGATTCTTCAAACACCTGGTATTGTTGCTCTCTTAATATTTCTAGTTCTGAAATTAAATTTCCACTGAATTATAGTGAAGTAAATTAAAATTTGGCTGATTTGACTTGCTATTTAATTTTAGGTCTGCAGTACAGCTGCCAAGAAGGTAGAGAGTTCCCTTGCCCCTCCCCACCACACAGCAGCACACCCCTGCAACAACCAAGACATCAACATCACTACGACAGGGTTCACCAAACCTGACCAGACAGACTTCAACGGTGACCCTTGCTGTCCCTCCCATCCAGGTTCCACACGCGTGCTCACATTGCGACTTCTCAGCCTCCTCCAGCTGGGACAGCCTGCTGGTCTCTTATTGCTCACGACCTTGATACCGATGATAAGAAATGCCCAGAATTTGTAGACTGCCCGTGGATTTGGATTTGACTTACTGGGGTAACCTGTGTAGTGATTTTAACTTCTACTAACATCAGGGACAGGCTGGGCTTGAGCTCATTTGGTAGAGCACTGCTCTGCCCTTTCTGAGGACCCAGGTTTGATCCCTAGCACCACAAAAATGATAGAAAGATGTAGCAGGCCACTCCTCAAACAATCCCGAAAACAATCAGTCATTGAAAACCCTATGAGGGTCACTATGAGTTGGACATGACTCAATAGCACCTAACAACAACAACATCAGGGACAGAAATTTAAAATATTATTCACATTATTCTTGGTAATTGGGGCATATGCATTTGAGATTCTGTTTTTGGCATCCATCACAGCTAATTCAAGTCCCACCAAATATAATACATAATAAAGTAATATTTCAACAGTTGATTGTGAATGTTAACTACAAATAATCCTCTAGAAATTTAAATATAAGAGGAAAAGGCAGGTAAAACAAAATGACTTTTGGAAAAACAAATGTAGAGACATAGCCTGCTTATGAAGAAACCAATGTTAATTGACCTAGCCATTCTGAAGGGTTATTCAAGAAAACAAGACATAAGATGGGAAGTTGTTAGCTGAAGTTTCACTGGCAAAACGTCTGAAGGGGCTGCTTGAATACTACCTGATTGTTATTGTAGCAGTTAAGTACTATGCTGTTGTTAGGTGCTGCCAAGTTGGGTCCAACTCATAGTGACAGAAAGACACTGTGCCATGCCCGACACTATGTCAGTGCTTCTCTGCTATTCATAGGGTTTTGGATGGCTGATTGTTTTGGGAGTGGGCTGCCAGGTCCTTTTCCCTAGCCTGCAGTACCTGGTATTCCCAGGTGGTCTCCCATCCAAGGACTAACCAGGCAACCCTGCTTAGCTTCTGAGATATGATTGGAGGCCAGGGTGCTATGGCTGCAGACATCAAGCCTTATGAGTATATCTTTATATCAATAGTGTGTTCACAGAAGTTTGACGGCATTCAGTGAAATGTTGAAAGAATTTATGCACAAGGTGAGGAAATCATAACCTAAGGATATAAATTTCTAATTAAACTAAGAATTTCTGATTTTAGCTATTTAACATTTGGCTTACAAAGTTACAACGATTCTCTTTTTATTAAACAGGGCATGTGAAAACATGGTTCTAAGAATCTTATTTATGAGCCACTCCATGAGTCCTATGACCATGTTTCTCCCCTGCTGTACAATCTGCAAGCCTCTTGCCTCAGCATTTAGCCTACACAAAGCCACAGCAACTGCAGACCAACCCTACTCAACCCAAACCGCTGGTCCAGACTCAGCTCTGCTCCACACGGCCATGTGGAGCTCAAGACAGCAGAAAAGAGCACACGTGAGTGGGCCAGGACAAGGCAGGCCAAGCAGGGTGGATGCTGGGATGGCCTGCAGAGAACCCTGGGCAAGGGCACCCTGTGTTGGGACGGTGACAGCAAACACCCCTCACTTTCTACTCCACCATCTAACTTAACCTTATCACCATGCCTTTGTTCACATCTGGACTCTTTCCTAATTTTATTCATCTTCCAATTTGCTGTTAAGGTTTTTCATTCTTTTGTTTAAATAAGATTTACTATATATAAATATGGGCTGGGATTTAGCTCAGTTGGTAGAGCGCTGTGCTGCAGTCTCTGAGGTCCCGAGTTCAATTCCCAGCACCGCAAAAATGGGAGAAGGACCTGGCAGTCCACACCCAAGGAAATCCCGAAACAGCCATTGAAAACCTTAGGAGGGTCGCTGTGAGTCAGATACCGACTCGACGGCACCTAACAACAACAACAACAACATATATAAATATGTGCCAGGGGTACCCAAACACAGCATGTGGTGTGGAGAATGGAACAGATACCACTATGGCTCTCGTGGATCTTAAAACACAGAGAAGCCAGTAGGCAAGTGCAAACACATAAACAACTGTGTAAAAACAAAGTAAGAGGGACACTTAAGATCCTGCGCAGGGTTCTAAGACAGAAAAACAGTGGTCTTCCTTCTTTACTTAGGGTGACAATGATAAACTGCGACAGAGAACCTTGCAGCTGAGGTTTGGGAGAGCCAGGCAAGGGACAGGGACAGGCCTCCACTGAGCCTCCATGGACATCTGCCTCACTCTGGCCACACTGACACCACCACTTGTGGCCAGTACCAACAGCTCTCTGTTTGGAGTTGTTATTGTTATTGTTAGGTGCCGTCGAGTCGGTATCCGACTCATAGCGACCCTCATAGGGTTTTCAATGGCTGAGTGCTTCGGGATTGCCTTGGGAGTGGATTGCCAGAGTACGAGGGACTAAATCTAGAATAATGTCCTGGACTCCCAAATGACGGGACTCATCCTTCTTCTGATAGTGGTGTCTGAACATAGCAATTTCAAGGAGCCCTTGCAGTCATTCTGAGGGTGCCAAAGAGGTCATTATTTGAAAATCATTAATTATCTAATGTGAAACAGCCTCTAAGTGAACATCAGGCAGAGCAGTCTTCTATCCGTTGGCAGTGTAAAGTCCCTAAAGCTGTGCTTGCTCTGGTTTCAATGTCTCCACTGTCCTGAGCCCCGCCCCGTGACAGGCTGGGGCAGAAGGGCCTCTCCCCAGCCTCAGACAGCTCAGTCACACTGAGCCTCCCATTCTGCAAACTCCAGGAAAGTAGCTCACACCAGCCCACCCTCTTAAGGGACATGACTGTCATTCTCTAGGTCCCTTCAGCATCCTGGACTTTGCCTCAAACCCCTTCCACTTCATTTAAACTTCATTTAAAGCTCCGTCCTCTAATTGCCAAGTCTGTGACAACTTACTTGTGCCATCTGTCTGTGGGTGACCTGCAGATGGAGACAGTGTCTCAGCATCTATATTTTGGCGTGTCCCACACTAAAGGGAGTGGGCTCCATCACGCGGGGGCTTTGAAAAGCTGGGCCCCCATCAACATACTCTACTATTTCACTAATAGATCAAGTCTCGCATGAAAATTTAAAAGCAGAGAAAGACCTCTAGAAGGAGCCGGAAACATTAAAGACAGCACACTTATCCTCTACCATTTTCAAACGAATGTCCTACTGCCCTTACAGAATGCTTTATACTAGGCATGTTCAACCCACGGCCCGTGGGCCACACGAGGCCCAGAATAGCAAGTAATGTGGCCTCATAGAATCTTTTAACATCGTGTGTTTTCAGCCGTTATTTCCTTCGTGACCCCTATTACGTACATGCACCAACTGCACTGAGTAACTTCTGTGCTTACCAAGACAATTTTTCTTACTCAGTGCATCCCAGGGAAGCCAAAGGGATGGACCTCCCAGCTACTTTAAAATGAACACTTTCTGTATTTCTTTCCCCATCACACCAACCGTAGGTTCGGGGCAGGGAGAGAATGCTAGTCCTCACAGCTGTCCTCCAAGCGCTTGAGAGTGCAGGACCCAGGTGTGGCCGGGTGCAGACAGACTCCACCTGGTAGACTGCATCAGCACTGTGACCCAGTGACAGCCCACAGACTGGCACTGACCGTATGGAGAGAGCAGAATCAAGCAGTACTGCCAAGGAACCTGGGGAACAGGCTTGGAACACACACTAAAACGTGCAGCCCTCAGACTGTCGCTGGGCTGCTGCTCCTCTGCTGATGCCAGACGCATCTCCTGCACTCGTCTTCTGAGCGTGGCTCTGAGACTTCACACAGACTGACCCACCTACTCCTCTCACAGGGATCCTGTGTGTCAGACACTGGGTTTAGCCACATTATAGATGTGGAAACTGAGACACAAAAAGATTAAGTCATTTGTCCAATGTCACAGGTGATTCACACAGAAGCCACAGTTTTCCCCAAGGAAGTTTGGCTTTGGGGCCAGTTCTCCAAACCATTATGCTATATTCTCTCATACCCATGTCTTATATTGCATGGGCCTCAGTTGATGGGATGCGGAGTAAGACCTTTGTAATAATAAAAAACATGAGCAGTACCAGCCATTGTCTATGAATTGCTATGTGACAAGAACTGTGATAGGTCATTCATATATATATATATATATATATATATACACATAAACACACACATATATATACGTATATATGTGTATATATATACGTTAAATGCTCACATCAATCCTACAAAATATTTTCTTCATTATGGAAATAAGAAATCAGGATCCACACTGAGAGGCAGGCAAATGCCAGAGTTTATCTGAGCTAGACTGGCCTTGACCCAAAGTCTACGCCCACCCATTGGGCATGGATGTCTGCATGTGTGTTTGCACTGGGTGGCAAACCACTATGGAGCTCCTCTCCCTATCCTTGATGATCTCTCTGCTGGATCAGGAACTACAGGGAGGGAGAAGATCCTGAGGTGCTACCAAAGGTACTAATAAGGAGAAGCATCCATATGGTAGAAATAGGAGAAGAAAGACCTTCAGAACGCACTGATATGCATACGCTCACAAAACCCGACATGCACACACAGAACGCAGTGATAAGTGCACACATGCACACCCAGAATATACCGATGTCTGTGTGCAAGCACACACACAACATTAATGATCCTACCACTATAGTTCTTTTACACGTTATTCTGTTTCTTCTATGTGTCAAAATATCTGAGGGTTTAAACATCTAGGTGACAGCGACGTTACATGAAACTTTTGTTTTGTTTTGTACTTAGGTGAGAATCACATACAATCAAGAAGTGAAGCCATGGTTTTATGGGAGAACCCTGAACTTATAAAAATCTACTTGCCATGAACGGGACTAGCATAACGGCCAGCTTTTCACATTATAACTTTTACAAACAAGGGAGAAAACTCTTATCATTTTATTTTCCCAAAAGCATATTATCATTGGGGAAAAGGTACTGTCATAATTTCATTATGTGATTATGATAAAGGAGACTCTAATTACCTTCACAGAATCCAGTAAACTCTTAGGAAAAAATCGCTTTAAACCAACATCTTTTCTGAAATATAAAAAGAGGCATATTAACAAATAACACCACCATATCAATTAATGACACACTTGCAAGAACATAAAATCACTTTAAATTATTTTTCCTCCCACTTATTATTCAGGAAGGAAACAAGTATAATAAAGCTCCAATTTACCAGCATATTCATAGAGGGGGTGGGGCAAAGTATTTTCTAGCTATGTACAAAAAATACAAATACAATTGGTTCAAGTAGAAATCTTTGGGTTTTTTTACCCTTACTGTTAAAACCCTTCTAAAATATTGCCTTTTTGCAAATCATAACATATAAAAAAAATCTGTTCATCAGGCACTGCTCAGAAGTTATTCTGTTCACACCAATTCCAACTGGGTAATATTGTATTTTTAGAGAAAACAACTGACCTGATTAAGAATAGGTTCAGGATATACTATATAACAGTGAAAACTTCCTGGTTTTCATCCTAAAAGTTGACCATTTTTCTCAAATAAATTTTTGATTAAGGAACTCGTGCACCTAATCACGGTATATCATCTCCATTTTACATAAAGAAAAAAACAGAAATCAAGTGATCTGTCCTGGTCAAAAAGCTCAGTATGTGGAGACGTCAGAAATCTCATTAATATTCTATGTCACATTATAAAACTAAATCAGTCATTATTATTAAGAGACTCAAAACACTTGGCCAAGAAAACAGAGTGGTAAGAACAGCTCGTTCTTGCTTTTCTGCCTGGAGGGTACTAAGTTACCCAGTTTGGGCCACTAGATGGCACCTGTGTGAAAGGAAGATGAAATAATGCCTCCGAAGACCTGCAGTCAGGAGCTGATGAGAAACATAGAGACCAAGGGGAGAAGTGAAATACTGGTATCTCTTTCAGAACCACATAAGGAAGCAAAACCTGAACATGAGAAGAGAAGAGAGAAGAGAAGAGAAGAGAAGAGAAGAGAAGAGAAGAGAAGAGAAGAGGTTTTTCCATAAGTTGCTGGTTTATAAACAAATACAAAGAAATCATGTTAGAGTATATCTGGATGATTCTATATCCAAACATTTTAGTCTCTTACTCAATAATCTAATTACCAGTGAATCTAAACCAATGAATTCTTTCTTATCAAATCCAAAACTGGTCTCAGTTCTGATTCTTTTTGTATTATTATGTTCACTACATCCTACAACTCTTTCTCAGCTCTGTGACACAGTTTTCTGGGTTTACCTAACAGTTAACTCATGTAAATCCTGGTTTTCCATTTCTAACTGCTTTCATTTGTAATTTCCCTTCTTCACCTTATCAGAGCTAGTATTATCTAATTTGATTATTGAACACAAAGAGAAAACACATCCACTCAAGTTCTATCTTTTCTTGTTTCCTCCCTAAAAAAACACGCATCTTTGCACATTAAGAGTTTTGATGCTGATCACTACTGGGAAGAAAAAAATAAGTGCTGTATATAAAAGAAAAGCAAACACTCTGGGGTCTCCAGGACATTAGTGCTTTGCATCTTCTTCCCAGTACTCCTTCTAGGACAACCATCCTACCACAGCCAGACGTGGTGGTGAACACCTGTAATGCCAGCACTCAGGAGGCTAAGACAGGAGGATTGATGTGAGTTCAAGGCCAGCCTGGCTACACAGTGAGATCCTGTCTCAAATAAACAAACAAACAAACAGGAAAAGTTAAAAAAACAAAAAACAAAAAAACAAGTACATATTTTCAAATCAGAGTTCTGGATTTAGGCCTGGTTAGTAACATCTGTGAGCCTCAGATTATCTACCTATCAAGTGGGAAAGCCAACTCCTTCTACATGCAGTGGTGCTGTGGATGAAATAAGAATGTGTTTATAACATCTTTAGGTCTAAAGGCCTTTCCTCTGCAAAAATCTTAGACGTGTGGGGCCCCTATGACTGCTTAGTGTAGAGAGAGACATGGCATGCAAAGCCTAGATGAAGCAGGGGGTGGCAGAAGAGCTGAGAAGCGAGGAGACCCACTCGGCAGGGCTGAGCATCTAGACCCGTGAGGGAATGGGAAGGAGACACTGGGGCAAGTCCTGACACGGCCTGAGGCGGTGCTGGAAGGTGGGGCCAACAGTTCTCTTTTGTACATCTGGGGCTCTGCCAGGCATGTGCCCTCCTGGGAGGAGCCACAGGTACCTGGCTGCACCCAGGTTTGGCACAGGGAAAGCCCAGGGCAGGGATGGCCTCTTCCCAACCATGAGGCTGTCGACTTCCATTAGACCAGCTACTTACACATCTTGTTTCCTCGGCGCCATACTCACTTTGGTCGCAAATGAGAAAATTAACAACAGACCAATAAAAAGGTTGTTTTAAGAAAATGTATGTTTCAAGAAAAATGAAAAAGAGTTATATTACTTTGTGAAAATAATGACTGTTAATCTGTTCCTTTTACTTCAAAGGTGAAGAAAACTCGAATAAAAAAAGCTTGAGGCTAATGCTTACAATGTATGCAGTTTTTTCCCCCAATTACTTTTAAGTAATAATGAATTTATAACACTGACTTGTATGTTAGAACTCTGTTAGATGTCTTGCAGGTGAAAAAATAAAAATAAGGCTAAAGAACATAAAGCTGTGGGAAAATCCAACCACACTACCTCTAATGCACTTTACGAGCCAACCTACCTTAGGTCTGTGGTGGAGCACTCAGAGAAGCACTGAAGGTGTCTTGTTCAACATTTTTGACAGAGCCTATTACAGGTGTCTAAATTTAAACTGCTCCCAGGAAACAGGGCAGGGACATGTAGGCCACCCCATTTTTAATAGGAGGCTGCCTCTCTCTGAGATGTGTTTAGCCCTGGCTTAGAGACACAATCTAACCTGCAGCAACTGAGCCACCAGCGATATAAAATTTCTTTAAGCCCAACCTCTACACATCTGTCTTATATGTAAATCAAGCAATAAATACAATTTACATGTTATAAGAAATAAAACTACTAGCCTTTATAATAATTCTTGACTATGTTATTAACTGCCAAATGGTAGTATCCTGAATGCACTGAAACTCATCTGATAAAGTGACTCAGAGGAAGTTTTCAGAACACTGCCAAAGCCCCCGGTCCCCATGTCAGTTCAGAGGGGCCTTTGAAGCCACACACAAATGACACATCAACAACATGAGGTCAGAGGTATGCTGTCCAATGCCACAGCAACTGGCTATATGTTGTTATTTACATATAAATTAGTTAAAATCAAAGTGAAGATTGTATTCCTGGTCCAATTAGCTACATGCCAAGTACTCAGGAGCCCCACGTGGCTACTGGCTAGTGGCTAGTAAACTGGACAGGGCAGACACAGAGTGTTCCCACCATCCTAAGTAGAGAGCTGGAATGGGTGGGGCTGCATCAAGTGATGACTCTAGGATTTGGGGCATCCTACTTCCCTCTCAGGGCTTATTGCTGAGGGCCAAAGGCTTGTCACCAAGAATGAGATGGAGACCCAGGTGTAGGGGCACAGCTACCGCAGGGGCAACCACACAGGGCTCTTGGGCTCCTGGGCAAGACTTCGGGGAGCAGGCAGGGGAGGTGAGGTGAGCAGAGCACCGTCTGGGGGTGGGGGTGGCAGCAAGGCAGGACTGACCCAGGGCAGAGCTGGTCTCCCTGCTTTCCTCCCAGGATTAGCAAAGAGTTCCTATCACCTGATGCCTAAGACCCAGCTTATTTCTACTTGAGGCCACAGGAGAGCCTGCCCCCAGGTGATTACTGAGAGGCACCCGACATACTTGCACCACATCAGATGCCAAGGTAGGGGAGAAATCACTGTGATCCAATTCCTTCTTTTATTTACTTATTTATTGAGACAGGGTCTCACTATATAACCCAGGCTGGCCTGGAACTTAGGATCCTCCTGCTTCAGCCTCCCAAGTGCTGAGATTATATGCACGTACCATCACGCCCTTTTCCCAAGTGACATACTGTGGTAAACTACTAATCATACCATGGTAAGATAATGCATAATAATAAGTGCTCAGGCGCCGGGCGTGGTGGCGCACGCCTGTAATCCCAGCAGCTTGGGAGGCGGAGGCAGGAGGATCACAAGTTTGGGACCAGAGGCAATCTGCATAACTTAATGATATCCTGTCTCAAAAAAGTAAAAAAAATGGACTGGGGGTGCAGCTCAGTGGTCTAGCACTTGCAGAGCACGCAAACATTAGGCCCTGGGTTCAAATCCCAGAACCACACACACACACACACACACACACACACACACACACACACACACACACACACACACAAAGTGTTCAAAACCAATAAATTCAGCCATTGAGATTCAGGGTACTAGGACTTAAAATTACTTTGTGGTCAATTTTAAACCCCATCTCTGACTGTGCATAGTCAGAGGCACCCTCTGCCTTCCCCACTGATGCCACGCTGACCTTTGCAGACAGGAGGGTGGCCTGGGAGGGCTCCTCTCCATGAGCTCCTGCTCACAGCACTCCAGGGACCACGGAGCTCCTCACAGCCTGCAGCCTTGCCCTGCACATGGGTGCTCATGTCCACAAAGCACAACACAGCAGGCTGCTGCAGGCCTCAGACTGGAGGCAGCATTACTGATGTATGAAAAGGGAACCGAGCATGTGAGTGAGTCCTTATGTCAAGGGTAAATCTATTTCTCCTTCAGCCACATTTCAGAAAGACTCAGACTCTGTCTGGTGACTTCAGTACTTTGTGGACATAACTCAAATATTTAAAGCACAGGCCAAAAAGCAACCAAAACTAACTTTAAAATATAACTTATTTGGGTGCCAGGGTACTCACCCCTGTAACCCCAGCAACTCAGGAGGCTGAGGCAGGATGATCACAAGTTCTTGGCTAAAGGCAGCTGCAACTTAGCAAGACCCAGTCTCAAAATAAAATAATAAAGCCAGGCGCAGTGGCTCACGCCTGTAATCTGAGCAACTTGGGAGGCAGAGGAAGGAGGATCTCAAGTTCGAGACCAGAGGTAGACTGTGTAATTTAGCAAGAACCTGTCTCAAAAACTAAAAAGATGAGCTGGGGGTGCAGCTCAGAGGTCCAGCACTTGCAGAGCATGCAAGCGCGAGGCCCTGGGTTCAACCCCCAGTACCACAAATAATAAATAAATAAATAAATAAGTAAGTAAATATTGAAGTAATAAAAAGGGAGGAGAGGTGGAGCTCATTAGTAGAGCATTTGCCTAGCATGCACAAGGCCATGGGTTGGTTCAACTTCCTACTACTGCAAAAACCAAATATATGTTTATATATATATATATATATATATATATATATATATATATATATACAATATAAAAAATATATATAAGTATATAAATATATATACTTACACATAAAGATATTTATATGTATGTTTTAAAATATATATTGTGTGTATGTGTGTGTGTGTATATATCTTAAATGTGTACTCTCAAATAGCATTCATATCCTATCCTCTCTTTAAAACTCTCAGTCTTGAATATTTTTAGTTGAAAAACAGTACTGAGGTACTTAAACTTCAAAATCATAGCTTAAGCCTCTTTCAAAGCTGGTAAGTGTTAAAATTCTCTACCAGCAGTTGCCTTGTTTCTTAGTGATACTCTCCCCTTGGTCCTGGCTAATGAAAAGCATCCTGTTAGCAAGGAAAAGTGGTACATTCCCAGATGCTCCTGCAGCTAGCAAAGTCTAAGGGCAGTCCAAGTTTGTATTTATCTCCTTCCCCTTCTTGGGGGCTAGAACACCCATGTGATGGGTGAAGTCCAGCCATCCTGGGCCAGGAGGAGGCCCCTGGATTATGAAATGGCAACATGGAAAGAGCCAGGGACCCCAGGGACTGAGGAACACTGACTGTGTCCGTGGAGCACTGCCAATTCCTGACATATGTGCTGGCATATTCTTCTTCCCTCATCACCACAGGCAGCAACAGGCAGCACAGGATTAGTCTCACAGGAAAGACAGCGTAAAAAATGAAATTCAGGTAAAGCACAAATATAGTTAACCTTAGCTGATTTCATTTGTGCGTGTGTGGTGCTTAGGGTCGAACTCAAGAGCCTTGAGCATGCTAGGCAAGAGCTCTACCAATGAACTGCACTCCAGTCCTACCTCAGGTAAGTTTAAATTTAATCATTCAGAAATGTCTTATGGAATGCCTAATAAATATCAGATATTCTGTTAAGAATGGTGAATGCCAGTATATCCTTGTATTGATGCAGCTCACATCTGTTAAGGAAGAGACAAAGTTATACAACAACTATGGCAGAATATCCTACACACAAGAAGATTAAAAACAAACTTCTAAAACAAAAAGCAAAACAACAAGGAAATGAGCAGAATTGAAAACTGGTTAATTAAGATAATTTCATATTATACTTCTCTGGTTTGGAGTATAACCATTGGTAAGATTCTGCCTTCTATAATACTGTATCAGGAATTATCATCTTAACACTATATTGATATACTTTGTGATCGGCAGTGACACAATTTTTTATTTTTTTGGTACAGGGGCGCTGAACCCAGGGCCTCATGCATACTTTGTAAGTGCTCTGCCACTGAGCTGTACCCTCAATCCCTTTTATATTTTTTAAATTAAGATAGGGTCTCACTAAGTTATGAAGGCTGCCTCTTGCCTTGAACCTTCGATCCTCGTGCCTCCACTTCCTAAGTTGCTTTGATTATTGGCATTAGCCAATAATCTACCCAGTTCCCTGAGAGTATAAAGGACCAGGGTGGAGGCTGGGGACCTCACTGCTATGGTACCTTCCCTTTGCCTACCAAGAGGCACCTTGGTACTATGAGGCTTGGAAGGATATGGAGAGAAGGACTGATGAACTCTTTACTTTATTAAAGGAGGAAACCCCATAAGCTTCTGGCTGGGGCTTTTCTCACTATTAGAAGTTGATCCTTACTATTTTAAGCACAATTCAAAATTGTTCTTTTGAAATATGGGGAAATGAAGGAGAATTCTACAGTAGGCTGTAAACAATAAACTTATCTTTACGATTCCTGCTAGAATCTAATAAATTATATGGACTGTTTAGTGACTTTTCTTCTTAACCCATTAATGCACAGTGTCTTACCATAGGAAAACTCATTACAAGGAAATGCTCGTGACACTGTAGTTTCCATTAGACTAAACATAAAAGCAAGTAGCTGGCAGGAGATAAGATATAGTGACAACATGCACACGTGCACAATTCTGATATAAATTCTGAGAAATAATAATAGGTGAAATTATTGTTGTATAAATACAACGGTGTGCATTAACAGGGTAAGCTCAAGGAAAAGTGAACTCTGAAATTGATAAAGAACAAGTAATACTCATGTATAATTGTTTTCTCTCCTGAAAGAAATACATATAAATTCCTAAATGGCTCTGTGGTACTAGCAAAAACCAAAAGGAGAAAGTAATGCCCAGCCTGCCCTTGCCTGTGAGGTCAGCTGAGTCCCTGAGTCCCGTGAAGGCCAGATGTGTGAGGCGTGAGAGGTACCATGAGCCCTCTTAGCCAGCACTACTCCCAGGGAACTAGCTCAGCTCCTACCACAGCCACAGCGGAAGACAGGGCCAAGAGGGGTATCTTTAAGTATCCCTGAAATCTTGAGAAAACAACTATTAACCTAAATGTGTTAACACAGTAAAGCCACCTTTTAAGAACCAGGATATACAAAAAGTTACATGATGACAAAAAAAAAAAAAAAAGTAACACCAAAAACTATGTATGGAAAACTTCTAAAAACTATACTTTAAGAAAAAAGGAGGAGGCATGGTGGCAAAGGCCTATAATCTCAGCTATTTGAGGGGCTGAGGCAGGAGGACTGAAAGTTCAAGGCCAGCATGGACAACATGAAGAAGAGAACGAGGAGGAGGAGAAGAGGAGACAAGTTAGGTCAGGACAGACTGAACTACAACAAAGAATTGATACATTTAATATAGTGATAAGCATGCAGATATGACATCGGGCTGAGGCTACCTATTAGGTGGGACAATGAAGATGGCATTGGGTACTGAGCTGAGACCTGAGCGAGGCTGAACTACTGCCATTCCCTGGCTCTCCTCAGAAGCAATGACTGCAGCAGACACAAAGCCCAGTGGAGCCTAGTTGACCCATCAAGGGCCACTTAGGGGCTTATGTGAGAGTCAGATTCACAGAAGAGTCAGGAGAACCCTGGCACTTCAAGGTTATTGTCAAATACAGAGCGTGAAACAGCTGTGCATGAGAAACATGAAGAAGCCAGTCACACAATCACAAAGATAAGCGAGCATATGAAGTCACTGGCAATGAAGAAGCAGACCACATCATGGGAAACGGGGCTTCTAGCAGCGAAAAACCTAAGCAGTAAAATGAAAAACTGAATGCATAAGGTCTGAATTGAAAGAGAATTAAGGAATTACAAAAAATTACACACACTGCCACTGAGAAAGGGAGACAGAAATACAGGAAACGTTAAGACACCCAAAGGTGGAAAATGTATCTGGTCGACCAATAAAGAGATAATGGAATGTGTTTTCCACATGAAAACAGGAATCCACAGAATTAAGAAGCATGTCTTTTACTAAGTGTACTTACTCATAAAAAGAAATCTATGCCCAAGACATGAGTAAAACTAGAAAAGATCAAAAATAAGGTAAGGATCTCAAAAGAAAGCAACCAGAAAGAAATGTCAACAGGGCTTAGTCTATAGTCCTAACAGAATGCTATTTTTGCAATATTTAGAAAATACAACAATCTGGACAATACATTTGAACTAGAAGCCTACCAGAAGGTAATCTGAGATAATAAACAAACAAACAAACAAATGTTTTAAAAATAAAATGAGAAGATAGTCAAATAACAGGACCTGGATAAAGTAATAAAAATGTCTTATTCTTGGGCATTCAGCAGGAAAAGGAAGACTGAACCAGCAAGAAAAATGGCATATGAGGTGAAAGGTGGAAAGAGTGAGGGTATTCTGAGGTCTGTGTCTGCTTTAAGAAAGGTGAAATCATTTTAAAATCTAGATTTGACTTTGTTAATACAGAAAGTTAGTAATAAAAGTGTCCGCGTAGTTTCTAAATTTCCAACTCACTGGAGAACAATATGTGGGATAAGACTATCACCTAAGAAATAAATAGCACACATAAAAACACATACAAGTACACACCAATTTATTTCTAGGACACCAGAAATAAAGATAACACAAGCAAGTATAAATGGGCCATTCATCGTGATGAACACAAATATACTGGACCTACTTGTAAAAAGATCTGGCAAAACTGGATTTAAAGAATCCAGCTCTGTGATATTTATAACAGATACATCTATGAAATTTATGGACAGAAAAGTCAAAAATGAAAATCTAAAGAAGGCAAAACAGGCTTCGGAACAAAAAATAAAAATTGCATTTTTAGGGCAGAGTGGATCACAAAATTTACTGATATAAATGTTCTTTGTATAGAATAAATAACCCTGAAGGTGGAAAGCAAAGATTAATAGGCCTATAGAAATAAACCTGCAAGGCCATTGTCACAGGTGGGATATTTCAAAATTTCTCTCTTAATTCACATGTCAAGAGACAAAACACCAGTAGACAGTTAATAAGCCTGATGAAAAAACGAACTTTTTTTTTTTTTTGTAGTGCTGGGGATGAAACCCAGGGCTTCGCATATGTTACGCAAACTCTCTACCACTGAGGGGCATCCTCACATGAAAATGAGCTTTTCAAACTACACTAAAACATACAGAAACTAATCACATGAAGCATATGTATCAAACGTCAGTAACTTTAGGAGGTACGTGGGCATTTTAACCACATGATTCTCTTCTACTTTTTCCTATGCTTGAAACTTTTTCATAATAAAATACTAAGGGTCAAGAGGAATGGTTTTAAGGTGTCAACCAAGACAGACTCTACCACATCAAGGGCACTTCTCAGAACAGAATCCACAAAAGTTTTAGAACAAGTGCTTAACAATCTTAAGTCACTGAACGACTTAAAACAAAACAAAACAAAAAACCTAGCCCAGCAAAACCAAAACAAACAAAAATCAAACAAATAAATAATAAAAAAAGACCAAATCAGGTCCTGACACTCAAAAACAAAAATGAAATTAACTGACAGATTTTACATTAAAAAAAAAAGACAACTTCTGCATGATGAAAGCCATACATAAAGATAAAGATGAGCAAGGTAAGAATATACAGAACAAGTATCACAAGCAAATGGTTAAAATAACAGACTTCTTAATATTAATAAAGAAAACCACAAACATATTAGAAAAACTGATAAAAATGCAGTAAATATGCAAAGAATTATAAAACAGCCACATATGGAAAAATAATATTACCAATACTCAAACTAATGTAAATCAAACAAACTATTGTTTTTGTTTTATTTTGTTTTATAGTGCTGGGGAATGAACCCAGAGCCTCATGCACGCACTGAACCGCAGCCCCAGCCCAAGTTTGTTGAGGATCCTAAAAGCAAAAATGAACAATGAATCACAGCGACATACCTTACATTGTTATTAATCTGAACTAAATGTCCACCATTAAGTGACTGGTCATTTGATGGACTAGTATGCTAGTATACGTCTGTATTTGTTGCTGTTGTTAGGTGCCATTGAGTTGGTATCGACTCATAGTGATCCTACAACTGGCGCAACAATATTGCTACCGCTTCTTTACTACTATTCATAGGGTTTTAAATGGCAGTGTTTTTTGGGAGTGGGCTGCTGGGTCCTTCTTCCAAGCCTACAGCACCTGGTGTTCCCAGGCAGTCTCCCATCCAAATACTAACCAGGCTCGACCCTGCTTAGTTTCCGAGATCTGACAGGATCAGACACCACAGTGGTAGGGCTGCAGGCTTGTCTCTATTTAGCAACATGGAAAAACCTCTTCAAAACAAGTTGAATAAAAATAACAGGATCCAAGCCACGTGCAGTAGCACACACCTGTAATCCCAGTGACTTGGGAGGAAAATGTGAGGGCTCTGGGTTATACCCCGTAGTGCTAGGAAGGAAAAACAAAACAAAACAAAACAAAACACCACAAAAAAACACAAAAAACAGCAGGATTCATGGCAAGCAGGTCCAATCTGTGACGTTTGGGCCACATGTGGCCCAGGCCAGCTAATAATGTGGCCTGACAAAATCTTTTCACATCATGTGTTTTTTAGCGTTTATTTTCTTCGTGACCCCCCCGTTATTATATGTATGCACTAATCACATTACACAATTTATGTGCAGCCCAAGACAATTCCTCCTTACTAGATGTGGCCCAAGGAAGCCAAAAGGTTGAGCAGTATTGTTCATTCGTCTTTAAAACAACACATTGTATGCCCATGTGCATTTTAAAAAGGGATAAGGATCGTTAATAAAATTGTGAAGGTGCCAGACCTATAAGCACCTAATATGCAGGCAGGTACCCGCACCATCACCACAACTGGAAACAGTCGCCAAGAGCTTTTCCAATCCAAAAAACAAGTGGAAGATCTAGCCCTGCAGGAGCTGTGACTGAAGCCAGGTCCTCTACTACAGGGGCCTGTTTGACCATTAACTCCCATAAGTCAGAGAAGCAATCAGACAAGTGATATAACTGCCAATAATCACTATGATGGGGCAAAAGCACAGGGATTTAGAAAGAAGCTACAGTAACACGAGCATAGGAAGGGCCTAGAACCACAACAACCCGGACAGTCTCCTTTCTTTGCTGTAACCATCATGTTTACTCATTCAGCCATCACACATATCATGAATTCACCTAAAGCAGCCATTTCAAAACAACAGATCATTCAACTGCTCAGCCATGTCCTCTGAGGAGGATCTGACTTACAAAATCATATTCTATTTCTCCCATTTCCAGGTAATCATAACCACAAATCTTTACCTCTGCACAGGAATTTCTACATTGTCCATTTCTCTGATCTCTCACAAAAACACCGGGGTTTTAAAGGCACTAATACTTCAATCCTTCCTCTTCTATTTATCTTTTCTCCTGTTACTTGAATTTCTATAATTTCTAGAAGGCAAACTGATACCAACTGTAAACTTGGACTCATTTCAGGTTTAAGATCTTGAACTTAACATTTCTCTCTCCAAATACGTCACTCACCAGTTCACTCTAATGGATACATGCTTCTTTATTTTCTCTTTTAACTGGTTGCTCCGGCTGCTACAAACCTGCCAGCCCACTATCCTTGGACCCGTCTACCTTCCTGCGTCTCTACATCCTTTTGACAGTATCTCTGGCTCTCACACACACTATCTTCTGGTTATCTTCCATTTTCTTATCCTGATCTCAGAGACAGGGAAGAATACACATCCATCCCATGATTCTTCTCCAGCCCCTGTACCAGGGCAGGCTTCCCCAGTGATCCTGAAGAACCAGCATGTGTGTTCCCAGGACTATCCCAGCAATTCTGTCAGCCACAGGACTGGCGCTGGTTTGCTGACTCCACGTCACTGCTCACCACCACTGGGCCTTTTCAGATTATCATCTCTAACGACGTGGTTTTGCCTCCTTGACTCTCCTACTAGATTTTTTTAAACTGACTTAAACTTCTTAGAAAAGTTTTCCATTTACCAAAAAAAGTTGCGAAGATAGTGCCTCATATACCCCACATTCAGGTGCATCTACTGTTAATCTCTTATATTACTATATACATTCATCACATTTAATACATTAATAACAAACTCTGCTACTCTGATTTCATCACTTTCCTATCCACATTACAGTAATCATGGCGTCTCTCACTGTGTCCATTTCTCAGACTGTCCTTGGTTCTTTGGTGACCTTGACAGCTTTGAGGAGTGATGGTTAGGTATTTCTTCCTGGTTAGATTGGGGTTCAGGTTTAGGGGAAGAAGACCACACCGTGAAGTGCCCTTCTCCACACATCGCATCAAGGTTGTACACTTGCCACTTCTGAGGCTGACCCTGATCACCTGGCCAGGGCCTGTCTCCCAGGTTTTGCACTGCCATGCTACTTTGTGCCCACGCACCCTTTCCATACTACACTCTCTAGAAACAAGTCGCCAGGAGCATCCATACACTACAGGTGGGATTTACCCTGTACCACCTGTGGGGGGCAGATAGCTGTAAGAATTAGTTGGAATTCTTCTGTAGAGAGAATGCCACTTGACATTATCTCTTTATTCAATTACTTTAGTACGGACTCAAGGAAATTTTCTTTTAATACTTTGGGTCATAATCTGACACTCTGTTGTTTCCTTTGTTACTTGACGTGGTATGGCTTTCATCACTGGGAGTACTTTTAGTTGGCTGATGTGTCCCTTTGACATAGCCCTATCATTTTGTGTTTGGTTGTATTTAGTTGCCTTCTTCTTCTTCTTTTTTTTTTTTTTTTTTTGGTGGTACTGGGGGTTGAACCCAGGGCCTCACGTCTGCATGCTTTGCAAGTGCTGGACCACTGAGCTGCACCCCAGCCCATTTTTTTTTACTTTTTGAGACACAATCTCACTAAGTTACACAGACTGCCTCTGGTCTCGAACTTGCGATCCTCCTGCTTCTGCTTCCTGAGTCGCTGGGATTATAGGCGTGCGCCACCGTGCCTGGCCCCTACTTGCCTTCTTTCTGGCACTATAAAATGCTCCAGGCGCATCTCGTATTTCCTCTCCCCTCCCCACTATCAGCCATTTTTCCAAGGAGCTCTGCTTCCTTTTATTGCAGAATGCCACTAGAAAACATTATTTGGGCACTGGATACCAGGGATTCTTAATGCTGCTGTACCTTCCAAACATATGAAATAAACAGTTCTCTTTGCTTTTCCACTAAAAAAAAAAAAAAAAAGGAAAACAGGTCCCTCAGGACTAAAACTCAACATGCCCCAAACAACGTATTCTCTTTCTCCTCATTATCCTCCTCCTCTGCAACTGCATCCCTAGTGGCTTCAGAAAGAAAACCACCAGATACCTTGGATTCCTCCCTTTCCTTCATGAAACAAATTTAACCAGCATTAGGTTGTGCAGACTTCAACTCTGTTAACCCACAACTCCATGACCGTGATTCCACCACTTCTTCAGAACCACCTTATAATGTAACTCAGTGAAAAGAGTCGATCATTTCTTGATTTCCTGTTTCCATTTTTAACCTTCTTTTAAAATATTCCTACTTTATGAGTATGGAATTGTAAATCAGGGTCCTGTTTAAAATGGTTCAAGGGGTCAGCAATGCTCCAGGGCTGAATCCAGACGCTCTTCCAAGAGTGTTAATGACCCAGCCCTAGAGCTATAGCTCTCTCCTTTGTAGGCCTGGTTTTCTACCACACAGCTTACAGTCTTCTAATCTTTACTGTGGGAAAAGGACCTAGCAACCCCCTCCCAAAAATCAATCTGCCATTGAAAACCCTATGAACAGCAGAGAAGCACTGACAACAGTGTTTCCCCTGTCGTACAGAGGGTCGCTATGAGTCGGATACCAACTCGACAGCACCTAACAACAACAATCTTTACCGGATTCTCCACATCTACCCTCTGCACACAGTGGCTTTTTTCCATGGACTGGCTCCCATGTACCACCAAACTTGGCCCACCTGTACCCACTAAGCAAGTCACTCACTCAGCCTTCAAGCCTTGGGCTCAAGAGCATTTCCCTGGGAAACCATGGTAAAGACTCTACTATAGTTCTCCAGCACATTGTTCTACCATTTTGCTTACTTGTCTGAGACTCTCCCTTCTAGCTACAAGCTTTCTGAGAGTGAAAGTTTGATTTACTAATTTCTGAATCTTCAGCACTTATATACTATGGATTCAAGAGGCGCTCAATAACCATTATTAAATAAATTAGTGAATAAGCAAAAAAAAAAAAAAAGACATAGAAACAGATAACCAAGCAAATAACCAAATGGATAAGAATTATTCCTATTCTTCTTGATCCTCCTTTTGTGAGGAGAGAAATAGTAGTCATGTAAGACAAGAGACCTTCACTGACTCATCTGACTCTTACAATCTACAGCTTAATCGCTTAGGATCTTTCAGGTTACCGAACATGGCAATTTTTAAACAAAAAATATAAACCAGAGTGAATGAAAACTTCCATTTTTTAATGTTACTAATGGTATTATCATTACTATACTATCCACTAGAGGACAGGAAAAATTCTACTTAAAATAATTCTGACTAGTAAGATAACCTAGTTGACTTCTGACATTTTTTATTCAAGTCCAAGGGATTTCTTTTGTCCTCCGTGAGTCTGTCACACAGGTGACAGACACCTTTGTAAACAACCAATCACATACATCTGGGGAGCATCTACTGTGTTATACACTGTAGCGAGCCAGGTGCAATAAGCTCAGAAGTCGAGAGCTGCATCAGCATTCAGGGCTCTGACACGCGGTGGCTGCCTGGGCCACAGACATTCACGGGCCACAGCATGGCCCAGAGGAGGCTTATGTAAGTACCAAAGACCATCCTGCCAACTGCTGTCAGTTATTTCAAACAATTCCACCTGCTTTGTAAGTATTTTCCAAAAATATTTCAACCTTTATTTTTAGGTGATCATACTTCTTCTGAATCCTGTTTTCAAAATAGGATGATGTCAAACTCCCACAGGTCAAGGTGGTTGGACTGACCTAGAAAGGCACTGTAATCCCAGCAACTCGGGAGACTGAGGCAGGAGGATTGCAAGTTCAGGGCCAGAGGCAGCCCGTGTAAGTTAGTGAGCTCCTATCTCAGAATAAAAAGTGAAAACCAGGCTGGGAGTATAGCCTGGTGGTAGAATGACCTGCAAAAAGCACGTGTGAGAGCCTGGGTTCAACCCCCAAGTACCAGTAAAAATAAAAATCCATCTAAAACCCTTTCAAGCCTTTATTACAGCAGAGCAGCAATAAGTAATCTTTCACTTTATTTTGTTACCATCCCTCAAATACCACAAGAATTTTAGTAGTAATACAGGGAGAGACAGAGTTGGCAAAATGTTGCAGTATGAAAGTAAAATGAAAGTAAATGAAATGAATGTAAAATGAAATGTGAAACTGACTGACCTTCACTACGATATTATAAATTATCAATGGTCTTTTGCTGAACCAAAAAGATGAAGTGCAGAATTCCTAGGCTACCAAGGCTTAAGCTCCAGCTTGGCTTACATGTACTTAAAACCACCTAATATAATAGGCAAATACACGATTTCATTCTCAGAAAATATAACACACTAAACTTTTTAATACACAAGCAACAAGGAACCTATCTCCTTTGTCAAAAAAAATCCATAATAAACTTATACACAGAAAATAATTTATAAGCAACTTAAAGGCAATTCTGGATTTCAATGTAAAATAGAAGTGAAGTATTATCCTACTGTGAGTAAATCTACACAGAGAAAAAAGTCTATTCTGTATGTGTTGTGAGGCCATACATGTTATTAGACATTAGATATTCATCAACAAATTTAAATGTTTGCTAAAAAAATTAACATTATAAGGAAATTTTCCTTAAAATTTTCCCTCCTCCAGATATAAAGTTTTAGAAACAACAGTGATTCAGAGTCAATATTTAAGTCCAGATAAACCAAGAAATTCTTCATTATGGATACCTGTATGTGTAGGTGCGCCATACTTACTCTAATACTTCATAATTAGACTTCTTCTCTAGTGCATTGCCCCGCATCTCCCAGTAGGATCGCCTAAAATCAGAGTAGACATAAATTTACATGTGTACATAGCAATGTTTATGCTCTTAAATGATGAAACTGGGGGAGAGGTACCTAAATTTATTCAGAATGTTCTCATAAGTTTATTCAAGATTTTACTGATCATATTATTAGGAAAAGGGAAACACCTGGACATTTTTCAAAAATGATGAAACACATAGAAAAACAAAAGATCTCAATGTACAATTACTACCTACCGTATTTCCAGACAACCCAACTTCAAAGCAATTTCCTGGTCTACTTGATCAGCTATCTCTAACATGTAGTCGCTCTTCACCTGCAACGAGAGGAATGTTTTCAATGTATTCACTCAGTAAGTGCTTGAAGAGTACCTTTTATATATGTGTTTACAACTGTGTCGATAATTATGCTAGACTCTGGAAAGAAAAATAGTCTCCTCCCAAATGAAGCTCGTCTAACCTGAGGCCGTTTCCATGGGACTTTGAGAAACCACCCATGCACTGCCCTTGTACCTGAGTCAATGATGAAAGAACAGGGAAGGCTCCATTTCCACAAAAACCTGAAGCAGATATATTTTCTGAGCTCTAACCACAGTTCCTGAAGCACTGCGGGGACTTCAGTGCAAAGGCAAAAAAAATCCACATACTTTGAAGTCACATAACTGCAACCACTCATCAACTATAAGCGATTCATCTGCAAAGCAGTAACATGCTTAAAGTCTACCATACAGAAGAGCAGCTTAGATAGGACTAGAAATGTCCCCAGGCAGTAAACATGCTCAATTCAAACGCTGGTGGAATGGTATCAGTGTTTGTTAGTACTTGTCAGCATGAAAACTTTTTCAAAGGTAAAATACGTACATAAAATCTCCTGACAGATTAGTGTTTAGAGATCAACATCTGTAACTGATTGTTAGGACAGGGAGCATTTATTCTGAACCTCAAGTGAAATGTTATCTACCCTCCCTAATAGCACATGTGTACTACCAAAAAAACTACATATGCAATTATAGTATGAATTTCATCAATACAAAATGTGTGGAAATCTGTTTCCTCTCTTGCTATTTAACCACTTTCTTACCACTTTCGATTTTGCTTCTTGGTCCTCAAATCCTAAATTATTTATTCTCTGGATCTATACAGAAAAGTGTGTCGACTGCCTGTCATAGAAAAACTTTCAAACACCTTCAATTATTATCCACTAGGCTGCCAGCTCCTGGCTCAAAGATTTCAACACAATATAATTAACTTCTTATGTCATATGAATCTCCATCAACCTTATCCATCATATGACCTTCCCCTGCCAAGACCCCAAATTCCCAGTTTCCTCCTTCATCTTTTTTAACTGCTTGGTAAAATTAGCCCACACTGAACCCCAACACTCTACCTCCACACTTACTGCTGAGCAGCTGGAGAAATACACTTTAAGCTTCACCTGAAATTCTTGATGACAAGCCTCAAGTGGCCAACTAAAACTGTCTGGAATTGCAACAAAGCTTGCCTAGGGAGTCCTCCCAGACACTGACTTCATACTTTCTCCTAAGCACCCTACGTCTTTCTCACACAGAAGCCAAAAGACGTGAGGTGGAAGGGAGCACTCTCTTCAACCTGTCAGGAACCTGGGCTCTGTACCCACCGAACTCATTCCTTACACCCCGGCAGGAGACAGCACATGCTGTGTCCGACCTACACATCACTCCCTCCCAAAGCTTCGCTTCCTTCCTGCATTTGCACCTAGAGCTAGGCAGTAAATAAGTATTTATCAAAGGAATGAGCATGCAAATGAATGACTAAACAGCCGTCACAGTGGCATGTGGGTACCTCTGTGGGCAACTGTTCCTGTTTCTTTCTGCAGGTGAGACCGACAGGCAATAGAAATTTCTATTCTCGACACAGGAGGCACTCGGGACTCACTGGCTAGAACTGAATTACTCAAGCCAGCAGGTCAAGAAAGTTTAGCTCTACAATCACTCGGTTTACACTTCTGTTGGCTCTTTCTTCTTTAAATCAAGATGGGTCCAGATTTTAAAATTTGGTTTTTGCCTCCCACATGACTTCCTTATTGACCACAGAAATATAGGGACATAGCTCAAAGGTAGGATGCTTGCCCAGCATGTGCAAGGCCCTGGGCTTGATCCCCAATACCCCCCATAGGCGGGTAAGAGGATGGGAGGGGGCAGGAAGGCAAAGAGACAGGTGTCTAGATAGGCAGAGGAACACCAGAGCTGCTCCATGGCTTTCCGTTACCTGTAGCAGATTTCAGAGCCACTGCACACCTCCCATGACACACTGAGGGAAACCCATGTCACAACTGTCTGGAAGATCCATTACTGCAGTATCAAACACTATGTCCAGGCGGGGAGATGCAATGAAGTGCTGTATTTCGCTCATCAAAACCAAGTTTATTCCAGTGCAAACAAGAGGTAAAGATAATTTAATAACCTTTATGGAAAATGCCCCCATGGCTGAGCAGGACTTCCAAGTTCTATCAGATGTTTTTCTTCTAGTTCCCATCTGCTGCCATCTGACCATGGCCTGAGACACTGGTAGTCTGAAGCAATCCATGTATTCTGTCAAGAACACTGACCTAAGATGGAACAATGTACCTTGTGCCCCCTTGTCCCTCGACTGGCAGAGAGATCACATACCCAGTTCAAGGTCAGAGCGCTGCTTATCTTCTAGCCTCCAGACAGCATGTCCTCTGCAGCCACACAATCACATTGCATCCTGAAGCTGAGACTCAGGTCCCTTATGAAACATTTATGACTATGTCTTTCCTCTGAATCTCAGCAAAATTAATTGCTTTCCTTTGTATAATAAATGAAATTTATCAAGTGTTTAAATATACACACACACACACAGTCACACACGTGCATGTGGCAAAGAACAGGAATACCACAGCACTTATTTGTACTCATGAGAAATCTGTACATGGACCAGGAGGCAGCAGTTCCAACAGAACAAGGAAACACTGCCTGGTTTAAAGTCAGGAGAGGTGTGCATCAGGGCTGTATCCTTTCACCATACCTCTTCAATCTCTATGCTGAGCAAATAATCTGAGAAGCCAGACTATATGAAGAAGAATGTGGCATCAGGAGTGGAGGAAGACTCTAACAACCTGCCTTATGCAGATGACACAACTTTGCTGAAACTGAAGAAGATCTGAAGCTTTTACTGATGAAGATCAAAGAACACAGCCTCCAGAATGGATTGCACCTCAACCTCAAGAAAAGTCCCTGCAACTAAGTCAGGACACAACTTCACAATAAATGGAGAAAAAACTGAGGCTATCCAAGATTTTGCTTTACTTGGTTCTACATTCAACACCCATGGAAACAGCAGTCAAGAAATCAAAATCACACTGCACTGGGAAAAGCTGTTGCAAAAGACCTATTTAAAGTGTTGAAAAGCAATGATGATGGTGCGCCTGATTAACGCCATGGCATTTTCTGTCACATCACGTGCTTGGACGTTGAATAAGGGAGACAGGAGAAGAATTGATGGTTTTGAATTTTGGTGCTGGAGATGAGTACTGAATGTACCATGGACTGCCAAAAGAGTCAACAGATCAGTCCTAGAAGAAGTGCAACCAAAGTGCCCCTTGGAAGCAAGGATGGCTAGACTACGTCTTACATATCTTGGACATGTAGTCAGGAGGGACCAATCCTTGGAGAAGGACGTTTTGTTTGGGAGAGTGGCGGGTCAACAAAAAACAGGAAAATCCTCCACTAGATGGATTGAGATGGTGGTTCCAACAGTGGGCTGAAACAAAAAAGATTGTGTGCATGGCACATGTCAGGTAGCGTTTCGTTCTGTTGTACATAGGGTCACTATGAGTCAGACCCGACTCAACAACATCTAACAACAACACATACACAGCCACGCACTGTACAATGACATTTCAGCAAACAAAATGATCACATATATAATCGTGGTCCCATAAGAGAACATCACCTGGTGATATTGTAGCCGTCTAGTTTCTGCAAGCACACTCTATGATGCTTTGCACAATGACAGAATTACCTAACAATGCATTTCTCAGAACATGTCCCCGTCGTTAAACAATGCATGACTTTATTATGCTTGTATATAGTCTGAAGTAGATACACCACATTAAGCTTAATTATATACAGCACCCTATCAATCTTCACACGAGCCCTGCAGGCAGGGCACTATTACCATCCCCAACTCACAGCCTCAGAGAAAGTGCCAAGGGATGGGTTCAGGTAAGAGCACATACCTACTGACGACTAAAGGTCCTGTGCCAAGCATTTTAGACATCTCATTTTGATCTTACATTAATTCCTCAAGGTACGTTGTATTAGTACTACTTTATACACAAAGACCAGAAAACCATCCACACGGGGTCTCATAAGTATTAAAAATAAAACTCAAAACCTAGATTTAGCCGGGTGCCATAGATACAGCCGGTGCCATATTCGGGAAGCTGAGGAGGAGAAGCATGGGTTCAAGGCCAGAGGCGGCCTGTGCAACTGAGCAAGACTTTACCTCAAAATAAGAAATGAAAAAGCGATGTGCAACCACCACCCATCTCCATAACTCTTCTCACTTGACAACTGGAACTCTAGAACCACCGGACAGTGACTCCTCACCCTGCCCAGCCCTTGGAAGCCACCATGCTACCTTATGTTTCAGAGGTTCTGAAATGGCAGAACTGTTCAGTACTGGTCTTTCGTCATGCTTTGTGTTTTGCTAACGTTTTCCCCAAGTCTATGGCTTGTCCATTCGTTTTCATAACTGGTGTAGTTACTTTACTTTGTTAATCCATAAAGTGAGGCAAGAGATTCTTGTGAGTATGCAGTGAGGTAACACTATCAAAGTGCTGGGAAATGTCTTGCCCACAGCGAGCACTCCTGAGTTTCATCTGTTAAATCTCTGTTTAGAAGACTCAGTAGTCTGGGTTGTTTTATCAGGGTAGAAATAAAAGAATTATGTTTAGATTCTCTCTTTCTAAAGTCCTATCCTAGGGAAGGGAAAGAAGTAGGTAGATTTTAACAAACTGCTTTAATCTTACTCTTTTTGAAATTTCAGGCAAGCCCATGTGGGAAGAGTCGTGAGGGCCCACTAGTGGACATATTAATATTTGAGTGTTGGATTTGGACATTATTGTTATGTACGTAATTTCATTAAAAGATGTCCTAAATGTGACTGTGTGTGTGAGAAATCTCAAACGACTCACTGAATATTTTTGAGGCTGCCCCCCTCATTCCACACTATTTGTGGTACGAAGGGGTTGAACCTGAGGCTCTGCGCTTTGCAAGTACTTTACCCCAGCCCATTTTATATGTTTAGTTTTTATATTTTGAATCAGGGCATCACTAAGTTACTTAGGCTACCTTTGGCCTCAAATTTGAGATCCTCCTGCCTCTGCTTCCCGAGTTGCTGGAATTGCAAGCATGTGCCACCGTGCCTGGCTTGATCCATCTTTTTTAATATCCTAGAAGATATTAATCACCACATTCCCCCAAATACGCAGAATCTTATTATAACACTACTCACTGTATGGCAGGAGCCAGGGAAATAAGGTGTGATGGTAAAGCTGATGACTCTAGAAAGTAACAAAACACATTTGCCCTGGAGACACATTTTCCCCTTTCCATATAGCATTGTGTGTCTCTTTCTCTCATCCAACTTTCACTTGTTGAAGTTGTAAGTATCTGACTGATACTCTTCTGCAAACGGTGGTGGTCATTAATTTGAAGGCCCGTGTCCATGTTTAGTCAAGAAGTTGTCATGTTGATTAAATTTACATTGATGCTATTGAATTTGGTACTCTTCAAACTTCCAGCCCTTGAGACGCCTGCGTCTGACGCGAAGTCCTCATTGTTTACTACGACAACTATTTTAAGATTTAAAACGAGCACATTCATGAGAGAGTAATGGGGGAGGTGAACATGAGCAATGGACAATGATATACACGTATGAAAATGTCATAATGAAACTCATTAACTTGTACACTAAACACATAAAAAATAAAATGAGCATGTTCACTCCCTGGCTCTAAAAAAACATTAAATAATCAATTGTTCATCTAATAAGATGAAATCCAGCAGGAAATGGAATACCAAGTCTAGATGCACAAATTTTTTGATGTAGAATCTAAAGTTGCGTATAGAAATAATTTTTGTTGATCAATCTATTATTTTATTGTAATTTTTTGCTTTCACAAGTTTTCATTCAGACAATTGTATTACCAAAAACAGATTTTTCTCTGTCTCTCTCCCCCTCTCTTTTATTGTTTGCTTTGAGGCTGTCTGTTAAGGCATATTTTGAAGTTGCAATTGTAATTTAATTCAAAATCTGACATTTGTAGGTATGGAAATGATCTAGACAGAAGATATATACATATTGTTGTTGTTGTTGTTAGGTGCCGTCGAGTCGGTATCCAACTCATAGCGACCCTCTGTACAACAGGGGAAACACTATTGTCAGTGCTTCTCTGCTGTTCATAGGGTTTTCAATGGCAGATTGATTTTTGGGAGGGGGTTGCCAGGTCCTTCTCCCAAATATACATATTAGGACGCATATTTTCTGAATTTCTTTTAATTGACTTAATAATGTATATTTCTTGTTTTTTCACTCCTATATATTTCTGATGATTAACAGAGATTTAGCTTGACTCTGTCTATACTCTTCAACCCATATTTTTTTGATCAACCTTCTACATAAAAGACTTTAGAAGTAGGAAGGCAGAAATGGTCATTTTCTGATCACAGACTGCTCCCTGCTGACATTTTAAATTTACCTTTTGTCCCCCTTAGAGCCTCTCATAAACTCTTAACTTCGGTAGAAACTCTCCTCTTTTGGGAGTCCCAAAGCCACTCTCATGCCCCATGAGTCACTGAAATGATTTATAGGACGAAGAAATTGTTTTATCTGTGGTTTTATTATTGTTAAAGGATGCAGAGTAAAATCAGCAACAGGCAACGGAGCTTGGGGCAAACTGCAGAGGAAGCAAGTCAGAAGCTGCCAGGCACTACCTTCCTGTGGAGGTGCACAGGGCGTTCTTGATTCTTCCTAGGAAGTACAGAGGTCTGCCAGCCAGGGACTCTGCCTGAGCTCGGGTGTTGCTGTTGTTGTTGTTGTGTGCCCTCAAGTCGGTATCCGACTCATAGCGACCCCCATAGGGTTTTCAATGGCTGACTGTTTTGGGATTGCCTTGGGAGTGGATTGCCAGGTCCTTCTCCCATGTTTGTGCTGCTGGGAATCGAACTCAGGACCTCAGAGACTGCAGCACAGCGCTCTACCAACTGAGCTAAATCCCAGCCCGAGCTCGGGTATAGAAGGTGTTTATTGGAGCTGACTTATAGAAACACAATGCCTGCGTGATGGACCTCAGTTATTCATTCTCTAGACACCAGTGAGAAAGCAGTGTTTGCGTCATCACACTGTGTGGTGGTTCAGTTGGCAGTCACTCATTTTATCAACTGGTGATCAAATTGTGGGCCACAGCTTCAGATATGCAGAAATACTTTGACTAGGCAGAACACTGGAGGAGTTCCAGGAGGCTAAAGACCAGGCATAGAAATGTAGGATTTGAGTAATCCAGGCCTGTGTGCGTGACTTCCGGAATAACCCCTGCATCCTCCCCCAGACTTGCTCAGTCTTCAGCTCTTTATGTAAGCGGCGCTTCTGTGCAAAGCCTTCCACAGCTATATACAGTAAAAATAACCAATCCACGTGCACTATGCAGATTTTGGCAAATGTGCACAGTTGAGTAATTACCACCATAATAAGGATGCAAAACAACATAGATGGGGAAACCGGCATCGACAGAATCCTGTGACTAGACTCTGGACCTTGTTCACATCTTACCCTCCTGATCTGAAGTCACACTTTGTGCCAACAGAAGTTGTTAATGACCTGCATTATGCAGGTGACACTACTCTGCTTGCTGAAAGTGAAGAGGATTTGAAACATTCACTAATGAAGATTGAAGAACATAACCTTCAGTATGGTTTGCCCCTCAACATCAAGAAAACAAAACTCCTTGCAACTGGGTCAGTAAGCAACTTCCATGATAAATGGAGAAAAGATTAAGGCTGTTCAAGATTTTGTTTTACTTGGTCTACAATCAACACCCATAGAAACAGTAATCAAGAAATCAAAAGACCTACTGCACTCAGGAAAGCTGTTGTGAAAGACTTTTTTAAGGTGTTGAAAAGTAAAGATGTCACAAGGATGATGAAGATGTGCCTGACTCATGCCACAGTATTTTCAATATCATGTGGTTTTGAAAGCTGGACATGAATAAGGGAGACAGAAGAAGAATTGATGCTTTTGAATTATGGTGGTAGAGATAAATACTGAATATACCAAAGACTGTCAAAAGAACCAAGGAATCTGTCCTAGAAGTGCAACCAGAGTGTCCCTTGGAAGCAAGGATGGCAAGACTGTGTCTTATGAATTTTGGACATGTTGTCAGGAAGGACCAATGTCAGGACAAGGACATCATGTCTGGGAGAGTGGCAGGTGAGCAAAAAAAATAGGAAGACCCTTAACTAGATGGATTGACACAGTGGCTACAACAATAGGCTTAAAAAACAAAAGAGATCATGTGCCTGGCACAGAATCAGGGAGTATTTATTTTGTTGTACAGAGGGCCACTATGAGTAAGACCTGACTTGATGGCATCTAACAACAAAATCTGAAATTTACAATGAAATGCACCAAAGCACCAGAGTTAAGATGGATTAATGGCCAGATAAAAGGATGGAAAGATAACAGAGTCTATTAACACACAAGGAAACAAGATAGTAAGATGCAGCCAAGTCACCACACAGATGTAAAAGCCAAGGGTTCCAGAGGCTGGGATTCAAGACTCACCCTCACACACTAACTAAATGTGGCCCAGTAAAAGAAATACTTCACAGATAAATCAGCAAACGATAAAAGCCATAAAACACGGTCTGGCAGTTTTTAAAAAGAGAATAAAAGGTTTAAATAAATAAATAAAACCTCAAGTGCACTAAACATAAATTTTGTCACAACTGGGGAGAACTAGTGACCTGACAGATTTATGTGAATTACACGTCCAAGAGAGCAGTTGAGAAAGAAGTGAAGAGGTATAGAAGGGACAGACAGACAGTTCTAATGTAGAGGTAAACTAAAGCCCCAGAGGAATAACAAAGAATGGAGGAAGGCTGTATCTGAACAATACCAAGGCATTTCCAGGGGTGGTGAAAAAAATGTGAGCCCACTCAGGTGCACGCAGCGTAACACAAGTCAAGCAGAGAAGGGGGATCCATGGTGGTCTGAAATGAAACTACACATCTTCCAAGCCAAAGTACAGATCTTCAGAGGCATCCAGAAAGGCAGGCCACCTCCAGAGAGACAGGGTGAGACCCAACTTCTCAAAAGCAACAGTAAAGGTTCTTATTTAGTTCATAATTCAGAGAAAGTATGTATGAATATATGTGCACATCTTATGTTTGCATCAAATATTACATATTTTATAAATTAAAGAATGGGTGTCATCAAATTTCAAGGCCCTTTAAAGTGACTACAAGAACGAACACTGGCTCACAAAGAGAAATAGCTTATGTTCTCACTCATGTGGGACCTGAATCTTACTTGAAGGAAAAAGAAAATTGTATATAAGTGGATATATAAAAATGAACAATTAAACTTAGCAAAGAAGTGACAAAATAAGCAGAGTAGAAAGAAAGAGGGAGGAGACTAGCAAAGGGAAATGATGGTTGTGGAAGGCGGGAAGGGGAGGAGAAACAATGTGAAGGGATAAAGGGGGAGAGGATAATCTTAATGTAAATGATGCAACTTCAAGAGTACATGGGGAAAGTAGGGGAATATGACCCGGATATGTACACAAGTTTTACTACATATTGGTTAAAAGGTTCCAAGAACTTTGTATGCTGATGAAAGCGTAACCAAAAGTGATACAACAGTTGCATAATGGGAAAAGCAAATGCTGTATTTTTCTGTACCCTACCAACATTTATCAACAGAAGGAAAAAAAGAAAAAAATGAAAGTTGAAAATAAATAAAAGTAAGTGTTTATAGGAATTCAATAACAATTTCCACATCCAAGTTCTTATGCAGTATTTCAGCTATATTCTCAGTGGCAGCTTAAGGGGACAATCATTTATACTCAATTCTCAATCCCCAAATGGTTTTTCAACTTTGAAATTAAGTCTGTACCCAAGTTGGGTACTGCTTGTGAATGGCAACATATGGATTACCTATAATATTTGTGGAATTTGAAAGCACATACCAGGACTGAGTCTACACTGAGACTTTTCCACGAGATGTCAAATACATAATGACTTACCAAACCAGCAAGGAGAAACTGTACTATTTTGAAAACTTTGTCAGATCAAGGTAAAAATACATACCTTGCTCCCCCACACAAGCGGAATTGTTATGTTTTACATATGTTGTCAGGTGCCGTCGAGTCGGTATCCGACTCATAGCGACCCTCTGTACAACAGGGGAAACACTATTGTCAGTGCTTCTCTGCTGTTCATAGGGTTTTCAATGGCAGATTGATTTTTGGGAGGGGGTTTCCGGGTCTGTCTCCCAAGCCTGCAGTACTTGGTGTTCCCAGGCGATCTCCCAGCCAAGGACCAACCAGGACCCACCCTGCTTAGCTTCCAAGATCTGACGGGATCGGATGCCACAGGGCTACGGCTGCAGGCCATGTTTTACATGTAGCCTGTTTTAAACAACAGTCTTTAATAGAATATTTGTCACAGTCATGCATGGTTGTGTATCACTATTTACGATGAATACATAAATCTGAAACTCAGCAGAACTTTTTTACCCAGTCTCCTGACAGACCTGTACCACGCCTCCGATTTCTTTTGGTCCTGTCATACTCTTGAGTATCCTTGTACAGACAGCCATACATGTGTAAATCTTGTTATTTCTTTGGAGTAAATTCCTAGAAGTAAAACTATTAGGTCAAATCACACAAAACTACCAATGTCCGACTGTTTTTTACTTGGAAAAACCATCAGTGTCGATGCGAATGCCTATCAAACCTGAAGGCTAGGCACATATGGAAGGCCTGGTGGATTTACCAATGTGTTTGCCCTGAGAAATCATAGAATCTTCTCTTCACCCCACCCTCACACTTTTGTGGCCACAGCAACACCCGAATCTCCTTCAGCTTATTATCATTTAAGCCTTAAACCACAACTGACCTGAGATGGGGATATGACTGTGGCTACACTGTTTCTTCTTACAGGATGGGTACACTTGGCCAAGTATTACAAAAGTACACAATGAACATGAGAGCAGAGACCATCGGAGTCATGTTTTAGAGTACTTCCTCAACTGTCTAGAAACGTACCATATGATTCAACAAAATTTTAAAACTGAAAAGGCAGATGGGGTGAAAAAGAGAATCAGAGAACTGAATGACAGCAGAGGGTGAGGAGGAGAGGCCAACAGGTGTAAGGGACTGCACCACCCCAGAGCGTGCAGCTCACACCTGCGTCTTCATTTGCACATGGTAAATGCTGGATCCTCAGTAGTCTGGCACTGTCTGCAGAGCAAAATTCATATTCCTGGGCAACTACATGGCAGATAATTATATTTTATTTGGTCAACATAACAATTCTGTGCATAAGTACATATGTCCCTGTGGCAGCAAAAGAGACAATAAGCAGGGACAGACAGCTGCAAACTGCACAGAAAGCACAGGACAGGATTCACTGCACATTCCTTTAAGAACAATCCATCATTACACTTCACTTTCTCTGGATTTTATCAAGACTCCTCAACTGGATTAAAGACTACACTGAGAGACGTCCTCTCAATAAGAGGAAATCTGGATCCACTGGCATGTTCAGGAGTAATTGCTAATCACAGAGTTTTCACAAAGGAAAAACTAGGGCAGACTTATAAAAGTGTGAAAGGAACAAAAAAGTTGCTGACTTTTAGGTTAGCCTAGAAAATATAAAAGGGTAACTGCGAGCTATTTAGGCCTGTATTATTATACATTCTGGAAATCAATGTCACCAGAGTAGCCATGCATTTCCTTACTGGGTAGTTTTTCTTTTCTCCAGAGAAAGCATGCTAATACCAATATAGCTTATCTACAAGGGAGAAAAATGCAATACAGGTTGAGCATTCCTAATCCAGAAATCTGATATCCAAAGTCCTCTAAAACCGAAAAATTCTGGGTACCAACGTGATGCTACAAGTGAAAAATCCCACACCATGACACTGCTTCAGGCACAAAATCATTTAAAAATATTCTGTCATATTACCTTCAGATTACGTGCATAAAGTGCAGGGGAGACATAAATGATTTTGTGCATACACTTGGGTCCTATCTCTAAGATTTCTCGTTATATATGGAAATATTCCACAATGAGAACATGATTCCCATGAGAAATGCTCTGGCTCAGCACTTCAGATGCGGGAAACACAACCTACGTAAACATAAGGGTTATTCAATTCTCTTGTAACCTCTTCCTCCAAAACATGAAACCTGTGGGATGGGTAATGGATGGGATGTAATAATGTATCTAACGGCCACTTGTGAACTGGAAGTCATTTCTGCACTATGAGCAGACGTCCAACAGCCTCAGCTGGGATCCAAACATGCTCCCCCTCTCCATTTTGCCAAACTCAAATGCCACTCTCATTCAACTCTGCTGCTTTAAACTCTCACAACCATGCAAAAACCCGGTACTCAATACCTTACATTTCCTGTGTGACTTTTACTTCACAGGCTGCTCCCACACCATCCCCCAAAGCAGAAAATTTCCTTAGTTTCCTGCTCTCTCACTCAGCGTGAATCTTTTTTTTTTTTTTCTTTTTTTCTTGGTGGTACTTAGGGGTTGAACCCAGGCCTGTGTGCCTAATTTTCAAGTGCTCTCTATCACTGGGCTCCACCTCAGGTCCTTTTTTATGTTTTACCTCAAGACAGGGTCTCGCTAAGTAATGCAGGCAGCCTCTAGCCTGGAACTTACGATCCTCCTGTCTCCGCTTCCTGAGTCTCTGGGATGACAGGCTAGGTGCCTAGACTTAACACTTTATGTTCCTTATTTATTTCACAGTCCATTTTACCTCCATCTCTGGATCATGTCAAACTCAACCACCACAATGGTTCGTTACCATACCCTCTACTTCTTATCTTTCTAGTTTCTTGACAGAATGGATGAAGAACATCCAAAAATGCTGTAGCCTTTTAAAACATGTTCTCTGATACTTTCGTGCAATCATGGTGGTCTCACTTAAAAATTCTAATCAAGACATTCTCTACTTAAATTCTTTAAATAGCTTCCAAAGGTCTGCAGTACAACCTAAGGTCCTCTATTTACATACACAATGTGTTCCCTACCTCTTTCAGTAGTTTCTGATCAAAGCACTTCGGCCAGACTTAAATAAACCTTGTTTTCTCTTTTCCCACCGTATTCCTACACAGAAAACACAACTCTTCCTGGTCTAAAGGTGGATACTCCTCAAGTGGCACTTTCCTGCGTGGCATCTTGACTGCAAACCTGTACTGGGCTGGCAGGCCCTGCTAGGCATGGCCACATTGTGCCCACTAAAGACACAGATTCAACCACAAGGTAACTGGTTACAAGAATTTTCCACAAGACAGAAGAAGAAAAGGTGTAAATGATAATTCAGCTTTCCTGATCCACAGTATGCATTTAATGAATGCTTACCAGGAAAAAAAAGTACAAAGCATATTAAATGACAAAATTGTATGTAGAAAGGTCTCTTGATAGTTATTAGCCTTTTAAGGTGTATTCTTCAATATTATCAACAATATTTATTTTATTGTACGATTGTCTTAGTGCATTTGTGCCACAAGAATTTACTGTGTAAAGTGTAGAAAGCAAGATATTTAGTATAAAAAGCATCAATTTTTGCTTTATTATGCAAACTGTCACCAAGAATATATGGGTAAAGTTTGCTTTGACAACAATTTCTACATATGACAAATTCAGTGATATTCAGGCATGTTAACTCTACTTGAATTAAAGACAGAAAAATTGTTGTAGACTTACTGTCTCCACATAAAACAAGTACCTTTTAAAATTTGTCCAAGCATACAAAAGTTTACAAACTATAAAAATTCAGGATAAAATTTATAAAAAATTTCTCACTGGCTAAAAGATTCTTGCTGCCATACAGTGATATATTTATAATCTTTCAAATGTCAGGTTTCATATAACTCTAAAATAAAAATGCCTGCAACTGTACCACTGTGGCACCCGATCCTGTCAGATCTCAGAAGCTAAGCAGGGTCAAGCCTGGTTAGTACTTGGATGGAAGACCACCTGGGAACACCAGGTGCTACAGGTTTGGGAGACAGACCCAGCAACCCACTCCCAAAACACAATCAGCCACTGAAAACCCTGTGAATAGCAGAGAAGCACTGACAATAGTGTTTCTCCTGTTGTACATAGGGTCACTATGAGTTGGACACTGACTCGACAGCACCTAACAACAACAAAATAAAAGTATATATTACATAAGATTCAAAGAAACAAAAAAGTATGTGAAAATAATCTCTTATACCTGTTGGTAGAAGAAATTCAGAGTTGGCTTGTCTTCAGTAAACTGGTTTAGAAATCCTTTTGGCAAATAACGAATTCTCAATTCATATCTAAAAAATAATTCACAAAATAGAATTAGAAATAAATACATTTCTCTATTTATGGTCTATACTTACAATATTATTGTGAGCACAGCAGTGTTTATTACTGTGAAATACGATTTGAAAATAAAGAACAAGTATAATTAATCTTTAAATGGAAATTTTTATTTTTCAGCAAAAAAGCAGAATAGCTATCTGGAGTATGCTACAGCACAGTAGCTCTACAAAGATCTGCAGATGCCCAAAGTCTGCAGCCGGGAGGCCATGCTCTTCACTGCCCAGGGGAGGGACCGTCACTCCCCACACCACAAGGTCTAGTTTACCTCAGGTAACAGCACATTGAATGTTTTTGGTGTCTGGCATCTTTCACTCAACAAAATACTTGTGAGATTCATCCACAGCTAGCAGCCCCCATTTGACCCTAGCTGACCGGCACTGCACTGTATTAACCTCAGCACTGCCAATGGCTGTAAGTGTTACTGCAACTTCCTGGCTACCAGGAATAATGCTACTGTGACTACTCCTTTTTAATTCGCCTAAGTACAAAAAAAAAAAAAAAAAAAAGTAATTTATTTGCTCTGAAGTGAAACTTCAATTTCAGTTCCAAATGGTCAAAACAAACTTGAATTCCCTAGAATGCTCTCTGTATCTTTTTCGCCCAGTGTGTTTGTCTATCCACATGAACATATTCCTAAATGTCGTCTAATGAACACAGATACCCACGAGTATACTCACTGGGTCATAAAAAACCCAAATGTGAGTAATGTCAATTATGACCACACTGTATGCCAAAAACACTGTACAACACTTCACTCACCAGGAGCACGGGGTGCTGTGGCTCCTCCCTCCCCTCACACGCACCTGCTGTTTGCTAACTTTTTTGCTGTACTCTCTCAGAGGGGTATGGCATACTTATGCAAGGTGGTTTTAATCTGCACATTTTTAACAGCTAGTGAACCGGACAACTCCAGATGCCCCCTGAACACTCCGGATATCCTGTTTTAGCATGTGTCTGCTCAGCCTTCCATCCTTTTCTTCTTCTGGCCTGCCTGCCTTTCCTCCCACCACCCTGATGGATGTGCAGTTCCTGTTGGGTTCTGGATGTGAGACCTTTCTAAGACAGAGTGAATACCTTCTCCTACTCTGGGGATTGCTTTTCTCAATGAGATCTTTTCATCACTGTTTAAAAAAAAAAATTTAATAGCACCTTCTGAAAAAGGAAAGTTCAATACAGATACACTAGTTCTGCCTCATTAAAAAACACAACTCGCGGTCAGTGAGGTTCCATTTCACCTTCACTCCCAGAAAGCATTCAGTCACTTTCTGCAGAACTTCTGCACTGGGGAATTATTTACAGCAACACAGCAGGTTTCATTTACTCTGAATTAGAACTTACAAGGTACTCAACTACTCATGTGCACTACTTCTCTTCATCAAAGCAATAATCAGAGAACAGAAGTATAATTAGTTGCGTTTTTCAGACTAGGAAATGATGCTGGGCAAGAATAAGTAATTAGCACCAGGGTTACATGCTCAGGATTCAAAGGGGCCATAGGACGCTTTCAGTATTAATAGGACGCTTTCAGTATTAATGTTACTGTCCAATTTAAAGGTAAGAAAATTGAGGTCCAAAATCAAACACTGGACACCTGGTGACACACCTAGCATGCTGGCTAGAAGCTAAAGACAGCAACTTAAGTATTTACCGAATGTTCATTATACAAAAGAAATTTCAGTAAGTATTTTACACAAATGACGTTTTTGTGGATTGAGTTGGGCTCTCAGCCAACACTGCCTATACTCAAACTACAGCCAAGTCACTTACTCAGTCGCCTCTCTGAGCCTCAACTTCCTCACAAGGATGTTGGGAGAAATAAATGATGCTATACACGCAAGATATCTACAACAGTCACTGGCCTGTCACGATAAATGGCTTCTGAAGTTAATTATGTGGACCACCACTCAACAAATACTTTAAAAAAGAGGCGAAGTGCTGGCTTTTAGGAAGCTTGTGCTTTTGTAGTGCAGGTGGGAGGACACGCATACGGTTTACATAAGATGGCAACGAAGGTCACCGAGACAAGCAAGGGAAGTGGGAAAACAAGGGTGGAGTGTTATTATATAGAGAGTAGCCAGTGAAGGCCATTCTGACCCAGGGATCTTTCAGCAAAGACCTACACAAAGGAGGTGAGGAAGGGTGTTGGGCAATAACATACAGAGAAAGGAATTCGGGTCAGATGGGAGAACTATGTGAAGGCAAAGGCAACCAGAGCAGACTGAGAGCAGAAAGGGCGCTTCGGAGAAGGCTGGAGTCAGGAGGTGGCGGTCATGCAGGCCCTGCAAGTCATGAGTATGGGACTGCCTCTCAGCGAGAAGGAAGACACGAGAGTGTCCTGAACAGTGTGGTGACATCACAAGATTCACATTTTCCTTGGCTCGACTACACCATGGGGAACAGACAGCAGAGGCCAATGGAAGGACAGAAGGACAAGGCAACTGCAAGACGCCCCGAGAAACAGTAACAGGCTTACATGCACCCTCTTTCCTTAGACAGAAAAAAAGATACACATTGCCTCCCCATGGATCCCCAAAAGCAGCTAAGCACAACCTGCCCCAAGTAAAATCATCCTTTGCTCCTATTCCCAGGCAATCTATTCCTGGTGGTGCTACTGCCACCCAGCTTCCTCAAGCTCACTGTAACTATGAGCATCAAGAGCCCCCCAAGCTAATCCCCTGCCAGTGAGAGCAGTACGGTATCCTAGAAAAGCCATGGTGGACTAAAAGTGTAATAACCCTACTGCTAAAGTAGATTAGCTACCAGTTTACACAGTGAAATAAAGCACAGCTTCATGAAACACCACAGATGACCCTTATAAGAAACCTGGTGGACAAGCTCATTCTCAGACTTCTGGTTCAAAAAACAGAGATGGAAAGATGGAAACAAATACACTGCTCAGTGACAATTAAAGTAATTATCACTGCAAGACAAAACCATCAATGAATGCCAAGAGAAGAGGGTGGAAATGTAACCAGAAGCAGGAAGTTGGAAGTCTCAATGCATCTCCCCAGAAGATACAATGTGTCTCAATTACAAAAGGCAAACAGTGACTTAATCCTGGAAAAACCTGGCAATCACTACAACCAAATGACTCAAGTTAGAGCCACCTCTCAACTGAGTCACTGCCATCATTGCCTACCTGGCATAATGTAACAAGGGTGCAACAACCTCATGATGCAAATTTTGCCAAAAATCTATGCCTTCAATATGATCATGAATAAAATACCACACAAACCAAACTGAAGAGCACAACACATGTAAGCAGTCGGCTTTCCTCAGAAGTGTGAAAGGCATGACCACCACAAGCCGACTGAGGAACTGTCTCAGATTGGAGAAGACCTAAGAAACACGATGGTGAACTGGAACTGTGGTACTTTTAACTGGACCCTGGACCAGGTAGGGACAGGGCGTTAGGAGGCAACTGCAAATTGTCAATGAGGCCTGCAAATTCCATCAAAGTACTGCATGAATGTCAATTTTCTGGTTTTAACAACTGTACTGTTAAGATTTTAACATTTAGGGAAGCTGGGTGAAAAGTATGCAGGACTTCTGTGCATTATGTTTGCAACTTTTGATACATTTTGAGAATTTTAAAACTCCCAAACTTATAAGGCTGATTGTTCTGTAGCTGCGGTAATAAATACCCAGCAGAATCAGTTTTAAGCCTGCATGGTCAATAAATTAGCTAACACCAATGACCCAATAGCAACTAGTTCTGTGGCATCTTTAATGAATCAATTGATAAGATGCCTCAATGGATGTGCATCTCATCTCTAGGTCAGTTAAGCAGGGCCCTTCCTTCTCCAGTCCAGACAAACAGGAAAAGACTCCAAAGCACATGCTCCTAACTACTGAGCTGTCAGGAGCCAGCAAGCACACCATGCTTCTGCGGCAGAGGCCAGCCCATCTTCACCTCTGAGGGTTGGTCAGTGTTCAACTACATGCTTCCTAACTCTTGCACACTCTCAGCAGGGTGTGCTGCTCAGGGACACTGTCCCTGACAAGCACAGCTTTCCCTTAAGAGCCCAATAAGGCCTCCCCCCGCCCCTGATTAAGATAATGAACAATCATGATCTGACTCAGACAATTCCTAAGTAGAACATTCCCACAGAAGAGCGAGAAAATAATTATGGCAAGTCAGGCTGAGTGTGGTGGCACATATCTGCAACCCCAGCACTCAGAAGGCTGAGGAAGGAGGATTGCAAGTTCAAGGCCAGCCTGGGTCACACAAGACTCTTTGAAAACAAACAAACAAAGGCTGCCCACAGTGGTCCACACCTGTAATCCCAGTGACTTGGGAAGTGGAGGCAGGAGGATCACGAGTTTGAGGCCAGAGACAGCCTGTGCAACTTAGCAATACGTTGACTCAAAATAAAAAATAAAAATAAAGATGGGCTAGGGTCTAGCTCAGTGGTAGAGTATTTACAAAGTATGTACAAGGCCCTGAATTCAACCCTCATGTACTGGGGGCCGAGGCAGCCCAATACTGGCTACCTCTAGAGGCACAAGTAGAGAATGTAACTGGGCTATGGCACCCCTCTAGCTCAATGGGCTATAGTTCACTAATTCAAAGACAATATTTTATCGACAAGAAGTATATAAGAATGTATGTACTGGTAAAAGGAAGTAGAGATAAACACATTATGATCATGAACTTTTATGCCTTAACATAGCCTTAAACTCATAAAGAAGACAGAACCACTCAGAAAAATAAATCAAAAACTTAACATAGCCTTAAACTCATAAAGACAGAATCACTCAGAAAAATAAATAAATCAAAAACTACAATTGGATACATTAACATGTCATCTTTTAAGAAGATAAAATATAAATACAACATTGGAATAGCATAACAACAAGCTTGAAAAAACATACACAAACACTCTTCTTGTAATAAAATATATATTCATTCCAAAAAGGAGAAAAACATCAACCAAGGCACAAAGAATCATCTCAATGGAGTTTTAAAAATAGTCAACATCATAAAAATGTTATTTTTCCTATAATGTAAGAAAAATCAATAACCAATAATTTTTTTTAAGTATACACACAGCTAAACCTTAAATAATATACCCCTAAGTCAGATGCACATGGGAGAAGGGCCTGGCAATCCACTCCCAAGGCAATCCCGAAACAGCCATTGAAAACCCTATGAGGGTCGCTATGAGTCGGATACCGACTCAACGGCACAACAACAAGTCAGATGCACATCTGCAATCCCAGCAAATCAGGAGGCTGAGGAAGGAGGATCATGAGGTGGAGGCCAGAGGCAGCCTGAGCAACTTAGACCCTGTCTCAAAATAAAAAATAAAGAAGGGGCTGAGGTGCAACCCAGGGATAGAACACTTCCCTAGCATGCATGAGGTCCTGAGGTCTAGTAATGTGGGAGGGGGAAGAATATACCCCTAAGTAACCTTCAGGTTGAAGAGAAAATCTTGCATGTAATTACAACACACTGACTAACAATGAAAACACATCAAAATGATGGAGCACAGTGAAAGCAAAATGTAGACAGCAATATTTAGATCAAATACATTTATCAGAAAATAAATGAGGTGCCGGGTGTGGTGGCACATTCCTGTAATCCCAGCAACTCGGGAGGTAGAGGCAGGAGGATTACAGGCTCAAGGCCAGAGGCAGCCTGTGTAACTTAGTGAGACTCTGACTCAATTTAAAAAATAAAAAAAGAGCCTGGAGGTGCAGCTCAGTGGCAGAGGGCTTGCAAAATATGCATGAGGCACTAGGTTCAGGTCCCCAGGACTACAAGAAAAAGTGAAGACGTGAAGTGAATGAAAGCAAATGAGCTCATTTTCATTACCTTAACCTAATACTGTGTGGTTACTAGTACATTCCCATGTTCTACACCATCACGTTATTTTCCCTCTTGGCTTACTCTATAGTACATTGTCAATACACTAGTTTCAGTTCCACTAAGGATTTTTTACTTGACCCCCACTTTACACAAGGCGCGCCTATAGCCAGGAATAGAGTGAGGAACAAGACAAAGTCCCTGCAGCGGAAAAGCGAATGTATGAAGCCATGGGGAGGCCGCGACACTGAGCGCTTGGCCTGAATGCAGAAGCCCAAGCCAGCCGGCAAGGGCAGAGAAGCACACCCCACTGCCACACCAGCGGGCACCAGGCTTAGCTTGTTCAAGAGTCAGTAAGAAAGTCAGGGAGCAGGATAAGCGAAAAACTGCAAAAGACAAAGGCAAAAGAGGAAGTGACTGAGGAAGCCTGAGCTGAGGCGGCAAGAGAGAAGAGACCATCCACTCAGAGGCCAACCTGGGCATTTGTGAGAACAGTTCTAAAACCGTTCATAAAAGAGTTAGACGGGAAACCAAAGCCTCAAAGAGACCAATGTCACTAGGCTGAGGGAAGGAAGGATGACAGGAGACAGGACTGTGAGGGACTCAGAACCACTGGAGTTTGCCCCCTGTGCTGAGACACTAACAAGAAATTTCTGGGCACTCTGAAGGATCCCCAGCATATCCCCCAGCACTGCCTCAGAAAGAAACCCCTGACGCTGTCCTATCGTTTCCCCCTGCTCCCTACCCACCACCTGTAAGAGTTTTACCTGGGCAGTCCACTGCACAGCTTATGGGTTTCCCTGTGTCCATCTAATGAAATGTGTGAATTTAATGCCAAAGGCAGGTCTAAGAAAAACCAGAAGAAGAAGAGGTTGTTGGAGCCACCCAAACCGCACAGGCTAAGCAGGGGAAGATTAGGAAGGTACCCACGCAGGAAGAAAACCAGAACAGTAGCTATCAGAGAAGTGAAGAATACTGAGTGAATTTTTGGTGAAAGAGCCTTCATTATTATTTGGCTGTCCTCTATTTCCCTAATAATGCTTTTAAAAATGTTGTCTAAAACATTTTTCACGTGCTATTAACAGGGAATCACTGCCCTTTTCTCACAGTCTTTGCTCCCTCCTTACTTAGGTTCCAGGTAAAAGTTCTTCCTAGTTGAAAGTCAGTTATAATTCTTGTTTGATGGAGCCAATGCATGTTTCGATCTGCCCATTTTTCCCTTCTTCCATCTGAAGCCCTCCTTCAAAAACTGTTTTCCTCTCTCCTGAGGTATTTTTATCAGAGGTGCCTTTGGCAGTGAAGTGAGGAAATGTCTCTATTTCACCTGGATCCTGAATGGTAAGTGGACTGGACAAACAATTACTGTGTAGAAAAACTGCACTTTGTGTTTCACCCTACTTTGAACTTAGTTTTCCATTATTCTCTTGGCATTTATTATTGCTGCTGAAATGTCTGAATTTTTCTCGCTTCCTCTTAACATTCTGCCTCATTCACTGGTACAAGACTCTTTTACCTCACCATGCACATACATGAGTTCAGTTCCTAACCTTAGGGTTTTACGTTGACCCTGTGCTTGAGGCCTGTGTCATTCACTGATCCTAGCACACTCTCAGCCATCACCTCTTGAGATTTTTTCCCACTTCTTCACTCTTTTATTTCTCCTAGAGTTTCCATTAGAAACAGTTTGGCCCTCTTATTCTTTATGTAATATAAACTTGTGCAATGCTTTAAGTAACATTCTCAGTTTCGCTGTCTGATTACTAATTTTTCAACTATGTCTAATCTGCTGTTTTATCAACAGCAATTCCTAATCAATTTTACTTGAAATATGATAAAATAAATTGGCTTAAAATAACAAAAAGCTAGTATATGCAAGAGTTACATTCACTGAATATTTTATTAAATACCAAAAGCATCACAAGAATGAAGTTGCCTCTGACATGCCTACATAAATGAAAAAGGTAACAGAACTATTACATTAAAATATCTGTAGGTATTTTTATCCCTATCTGTACTCTCCAGGAATAAGTTTTGTTAGCTCAGTTCCAGCTATTTGACAAATATTTTTAGATTTCTAAAATTTAGATTTAGATTTCTAAAATTTAGATTTCTAAAAATACACCTATATTTCTCTGATGAATGTTTAACTGAGAGAAGATTTTATTCAGCTTTAGATTGTTTTACCTAAATATGTTTCTTTTTCTTTTAAAATATCTATCCCAACTAACTGAGATCCTTGGACTGAAAACTACCAGTGCTGTGAGTGTATTCTTCAGTCTAACATGGTCTTTACTGATGTGTTGTTCTTAGGTACTGTTGAGTCAGTATCCGACTCCTAGTGACCCTATGTACAATAGGCGAAACACTATTGTCGTGCTTCTCTGCTATTCACAGGGTTTTCAATGGATGATTACTTGGGGAGTGGATTGCCAGATCCTTCTCCCAAGCCTACAGCACCTGGTGTTCCCAGACGGTCTCCCATCCAAGTACTAACCAGGTCTGACCCTGCTTAGTCTCTGAGATCTGATGGGGTGGCATGCCACAGTGATAAGGCTGCAGGTTATTGCTGTAGCATTGTCTATAAACAAGAAGACCTGGGGAAAGAAGCCTATTGTCTCAAACAATACTTCTCTCAAAGGTACCTTTGAGATGTACAATTTCCAACTGATACTTTGTTTTACATAATAGTGAAAAAACTATTAGGGGAGAACCAGGAAAAGGACAATTACAGGGAATTTTTTAAATTCATCTTGAAATAATTTCCCTTTCATTAATGTTTCTGTCACAGTAAGAGATCATTACCTAATTGTAATGCTACATGCAAATATCAAATACACCTTCATTCTTTTTAGGAGAGCTGTAGATAACTGGATACAAGAAACGAGCTGTGTAGCCATTAATAAGGTAGTTAGATGTGGTCTCCTTATGGGCACATCAAACCCTGCCACATGAAAGGTCAAATATGGATTAGAAAGAGAAAATGCTTGAGTTGTTTTAGAGCAGAGGTAGAAACAAAGTAGCACTGAGTAGAAATGTGACTAGCACAAGACCATGACAACAGAAGATGAGATGGCTCAAGGAGTAGGAAAGGAAGGCCCCAAAGGGTCTGAAGAGGTCACTGGGTAATAACTGCTACTCAGCCTCTTTCACGCAGGCATCATGATAACCAGTGTGAAAATTGAGAATACACACTCATCCTCTTGGGCATGTCTCTAAGGCGCAAAGCAGTTCGCGTGGGCACCCACAGTGGGGCGGGGGATCTTACTTCCACTCCTCTGGAGGGTGGGCGAGCTCGTACTTCTCCCTCACACTGGAGACGCCCATGTCCACGTGGAGCCAGTGCACCTCCTCCGACCGCAGGTGACTGAGGCGGAATCCATAGCAGGCCACGTGCTTTACTTTGTGACTGTCCACTATCTTCTGAATGATGCCCTAGAACACATCCCCGCAGAAATGACTGTTACAGACCGAAAAATGAATAAACAAAACCAAAAACTGTCTTAGAGTATCCAAAATCTTTGATAAGAACATCAACTTAATTTTACATAGGAATCTTTTCTCAAGTAGTATGTATTTTTATGAACTAGGAAAAGTTTTGAAGAAAACACACAAAGATGCTCTTCCCAATTCTCTATTGATAAACATGCTATGCACACTTAGAAAAACCATCACATCACCCCATACTGTCAAAGCCGATCAGCCTGACTTCAGACACCACTTTCTGAGGACTGAACCCAAAGAGGGGAGGTTATACTTTCTGAACCAAGAAGGTCCTATTTTTCAAGACCAGGCTTCAACATTAACATCATTTTATTTAAAAACTCCACACATTCAGGAACACAAAAATAAGACCACACTTCTGGTGACAGTAAAAATATATGAAAAGTTCTTTGAATTGAGGCCTAATCAATTTTTTGTCTGCTCCTAAATACCAGTATTCAGCAATCTAAAATAGCCCCAAATCTACTGCTTCTACTACACATACCCCATGAGGTTAGAGGTCCCCTTGGAAGAGGTCCCCAGAGAAGGTGAAATTCCTCCTGAGGCTATAGGAAGGTAAGCCTTAGGACTTACTCCTGTCCCACAAAGGTATCAGTGAGGAAGTCCCGAGAGAGGACGTCTGCAAAGGACAGCAGGAATGAGGCACAACCACCTGCTGCCCTTCAGCTGAAGGGTATGCAAAGCACAGCCCACTGCACTCAGTCTGAAGTGATTAAGACAAGCTCTTTTAAATGGTGCTGATATTACGAGGAGCATGTCTATGAGAGAAACTCATCATGAGTTTCCAAAAATGAGTAATTAATTAAAGCTATAATTTATAATGCAAGACCAGTTTTTAAAGTTTCTGCACTGAGGTTGTTGTTGTTGGGGGGGGGGGTTGGGGGAGTACTGGGGATTGAACCTGGTGCCTTACGTTCTAGGCAAGTGCTCTGCCGCTGAGCCACGCCCCCAGCTCCTTTTTTATGTTTTATCTTGAGACAGGGCCTCACTAAGTTCCACAGGCAGATCCTGGCCTGAAACCTGTGATCGTCCTGCCTCAGCCTCCTAAGTCACTAGGATTACAGGCACAAGACACTGCAGCTGGGGTCCACGTATATCTTGATTATGGTCGGATGCTGTTGACAATACAATAAAGGATGTTCCCAATTCTCTCCATTAAAAAAATAATAATAATAAGATGTACTATACATAGAAACTGTAAGAGGCACACTTTGTGTACATGAAGATGTGTGTGCTAGGCTGTGCTGTGCCATCTATATGTCTGTGGCCTCTATGAACCGTGAGTGGAAGAGGCCATCAGTCAGCTCTCTTTCAGACAACTCAGTGCCACGTACAAGGTCATGTTATCAACACAGGGAGTGGCAGAGAGCCATGGAGGGGAGAAGGGAGGGAAGGAGTAGAAATGGGATCAGAGGGCACAGGAACAAAGGACCAGGTTACAAGAATCCAAGACAGACTCAAAGAAGATGGATTCTCATGAGGACAGGAGGGAGGTGTGTAGCCTACGGGACTCTACAGCCTATGGGATAGGCATGGAATGTCCCTCCTGTTTTCTGATCCAGGCCTAGAATTCCTAACAGAGTCCCTTGCAGTGCTAGTTCAGGTTGCCCCCTACACAGGGTGTGCAGCCACTGGGGGCAGCATGGGATAAAATCAGTCTGACTCAGTCTTCAATCTAGTGCTGTGAGTGGGGGAGCTTCCCTGAAGAAAGAGCACAGTGCACTGATTCTCTCAGAGGTGACTCTGCAGCTCCCCCTTGCCAACACACAAATCCCAGAGCTATGAGGGATGGTGCTGGCACCACTCTGAAATTCCCATAAAGGCACCTTTGTCTCACTGTCCCAGCCCTGCCAACTCTTCAGCGAGCGTACTCCAACGCTAGTCACCCCTGGTGCAACACAGGGAGTCATATCACCTTCTGGTTCACTGCTACCACGATTCAAAGGCAATCTCTCTCTCTCATTAAAGTTATAACAATCCATATCTAAATCTAGCTCTAATCACCTGCCTCAATTACCTGGTCTATCGTTCCACACCCAGATGTTGGGTGTAAGGTCATGCAGGGGACAAATTTGCTACTATTCGCATCCTACAGGAAATCCTACTTCTATGGGTGCTGTCCCTGACAACCCCATAAAAAGGTTACCTTCACCTCTTCAGAGCTCATGGGGCACCTACAGGAAACCAGTCTTGGTGAGAGAAGGCTGGCCCAGGACTACAGCATTTATTAGCTGAAAAGCAGGCTAGTGCTTTATGGAGTACTTGACCACCCTGCCCAAAGAGACTCAAAATGGCCAAGGTTTGGTTCTGAGTAACAAAGCACCCCCATACTGTAACACCTCATGACTACATGAGGTTTCAATTTTCTCTCTCCACTAAGCAGTTAAAAGTAATAAACACACAGAGACTTCCTTCATTTCATTTTATTGCTTTTTAAAATTATGCTTCCATGTTGTGTTCCATCCTCGTTCTCATAAATTCCTCTGGATAATAGCAAACATGAATACACATGGTTCTTAAATATATGGTACTGAAAGCACACTCAGTAACTTACGTCAGTAATTTTGAGAATCAAATATTTGCTTCTGGATAACTCGGCAAATAACTCTGAGAACTAGTTCTTCATGGGGAATGCACACTCAACAAACTCAACACTGCCATGCTACCATACGAAATGCTACTGTTTCCACAACACGAACACTCACAAGCACATACACAGTATTTGTGGGATACATAGAATACTCTAAGGAGGTAATAGGACGGGTGTTTATAATATGCTACTAAAGTTGGCAGGCCCGTAGCTGTACCTCTGTGGCATCTGATGCCAGCAGATCTTGGAAGCTAAGCAGGATTGGGCCTGGTTAGCCCTTGGATGGGAGACCACCTGGGAACACCAGGTGCTGTAGGCTTGGGAGAAGGACCTGGCAGCCCACTCCTAAAAACAATCGGCCACTGAAAACCCTATGAATAGCAGAGACACACTAACAATACTGTTTCACCTGTTGTACAAAGCATCGATGAGTCGGACACTCAATAGCACCTAACAACAACAAAATAAATTTTAATATCTCACCCTAGCTTTGCAAGGCCATGACACTCTAGTCCTAGGGAACACAAAACCACACATGGCTATTCTGGAACCTCTGTTTCTCTATCCACCCCGGGCTTTGGAAATATGCAGTTTTCTGGGTTAAAATTTCCTAATAGATATTTTGGTAAAAGAATTCCTTTTTTTAAGGTTGAAAATAAAAGAAGTCAATGTGTATACCATTCTACTATCAGAGAGTATACAGCCACTTTACTATTAATGCATAGGTTTTTTTCCTTGTTTGAGGTGAGAAAGGGAGGTGAAGATGAAGGCCTGTACTGCCACAGTCACCCTTCTAGCTGTCGTCGTACATGTGTACCAGCACCGCACGGAAACAGACATGCTGGGTCAAAGTCACCGTGTTAAGTACAATAAACTGGTCATCAACAAAACCACGCCCATTATACTTAACACATATTAGAGACTGTCTTTCATCTCATACCAATGAATAAAATCAACAATAGCCATCAATCTGAGGGACAAAATCAAAAATTAAAAGCCAGGGGTTTCAATGTTATAATTTACATTTCCCTGATCACTTGTTAGTGCCATAAAGCTGTAATTTTGTCTTTATGATTTTGCTTGATTCAGTTCGCTCACTTATCTTTTAGATACTACCGTGAAACAAAATGACCTTCACCACTGCTAGAAATAAGTCACAAGACCCTTTCCCCTCATGCTCATTCTCTCCTCAGAGTTCATCTGAACATCCACACCGATCACCCACGTCACACTAGCCACACACTGACAAGTGAGATGCAATCCTTTCCCAAGAAAGGTTGAGTCTGGCAGGAGAAAGACGTGATAATGAACACGCGCAAATGAGTGTTAACTTCTGTGGCGAAGGTGGGGAGGGGAATGGGGGAGAAACAATGCTTGACATTCTCAGCTATCTTCTCATTTTTAATTTTTAAGGTTTTCTACTAGAAGAGCCATCTGAAGCTGCCTGCATTGTTAACACTGCTCATCTCATTACTACCTCCTCAGATTGACCAAGTGTACTTACCCCGAATGACCTTCCACAGTGGGCAGGAATCTTGTTTTGACATGTCCCTCCTTCAGAAACTCTTCTCACAGAGGAAATGAAAGGATCCCTACCCTTCTTCTCTAATCGCACCTTGTGTATTGTTAGGAGCCTATCCTCATGGAGCCATATAAGAACAACAACAAAGACCCAGAAGTTCAAATCCTGTTCTTGAACACCTGGTACAAACAAATACACTTTTGTCTCTTGCTGGTTCATAGTCACTGTGTTAGTTCTCTATTGCTACTATAACAAATCACCATAAACTTAGGGGTCAAAAGCGACACCAACATATTGTGTTTCAGATCTGAAGAGCACAAGTCTGAAAAAGGTCTCACTGGGCTAAAGTAAGGGCAGTAAAATCTCCCCATCTCAACATCCACCTTGCGAATTCCCTCTGGCTACATGGAGGGGAAACATGCCCACATTTTGGGGCTCAGAAGGTAGACACAATTAAGAGAGTGCCCTTCTGCATGCCACAACCTCCCACCCTAAGAGTCTAGTGATGAAAAAACAGGGTGTCAGGTAGGATGCGTGGTAACATCTTGAGAGACAGCAATGGTCAAGAAAGCTATAGCAGCAGCAGTCCTAAGAAAGGGGCGAAATGATGATTAGCTAATGTACTGGATATAGGATGGGAGTAAAGAGTAGTAAAGAACAATTCTAAGGGATCTAAGTGGCTAAAAGATAGTATAACTCTTATTCTGAAGCACTGGGTGGTTCTTTTGGAGCAAGAAATGTAAACAGAGAAATACAGAGAGGAGGGCAGAGGAATGTGTGGAGGCTTAAGTACCATTGTTGTTGTTGTTGTTAGGTGCCGTAGAGTTGGTATCCGACTCATAGTGATACTCTGTACAACAGAGGAAACACTATTGTCAGTGATTCTCTGCTGTTCATACGGTTTTCAATGGTAGATTGATTTTTGGGAGGGGGTTGCCAGGTCCTTCTCCCAAGCCTACAGCACCTGGTGTTCCCAGGCGGTCTCCCATCCAGGTACCAACCAGGCCCGACCCTGCTTAGCTTCCAAGATCTGACGGGATCGGATGCCACAGGGCTATAGCTGCAGGCTAAATACCATAGGCTGAGGAAATGGTCTAAAAGGACAGAAATAGGGAGTGCACGCATCCCCAGTGGGGACTGACTGTGAGTTTAGTTCCAGACTGCCCCAATGAAGCACACACCACAACAAAGGAAATCATTCAGACTTTGTGCTCTCCTAGCATGTATAAAAGTTGTTACACTACACTGTAGTCCATGAAGTATGTAACAGCATTATGTTTAAAAATGTACTTTAAGATATAACTTAAAAATAGTCTTTTGCTAAAAAATACTGAAAATCCTCTGAGCCTTCCATGAGTCTTTATGTTTTTGACTGGTAGAAGGTCTTCCCTCAATGGTGCCAGCTGAGGACTGCTCAGGGTGGTGGCTGGTGAAGGATGGGATAGCTGTAGCAATTTCTTATAGACAGCATTGAAGTTTGCCATAGAAATTGATTCTTCCTTCCACATAAACACTCCTCTGTAACATGACTACCATTTGAGAGCATTTTATTCATAGAACTTGTTTCAAAATTGGAGTTAATCTTCTTAAATTCTTTTGCTACCTTATCAACTAATACTTTATGGTGTAATACTTTAAATCCTTTATCATTTCAGCAATGTATACAGTATCTTTAACAAGAGTAGATTCCATCTCAAGAAATCACTGCCTTTGTGCTTCTGTCAGAAGCAATTCCTCAGCTGGACGCAGGTGGTGCACACCTATGATCTCAGCAACTCAGGAGGCTGCAGCAGGAGAATTGCAAGCTTGAGGCCAGGGCCAAGCTGTGGAACTTAGGGAGACCCTGTCTCAAATTAAAAAAAAAAAAAAAAAAAAAAAAATTTAAAAATGGGCTGGGGTGGATCTCAGTGATAGAGCACTTCCAGAGTATGTGCAAGGCATTGAGTTCATCTCAACATACAGGAGGAGGAGGACTCAGAAAAGGAAGAGAAGGAAGGGGAGGAGGAAGTGGAAGCAGCAGCAGCAGTAACTCCTCATCCATTAAAGCTTCATCAAGAGACTGTAGAAATTCATTCACATTTTCAGGCTCAAGTTTTAATTCTGGTTCTCTTGTAATTTCCACATCTGCAGTTACTTCCTCCACTGAAGTCCTGAACTCCTCAAAGTCATCCCCGAGGGTTGGAATCAACTTCTTCCAAACTCCTGTTAATGCTGATATTTCGACTTCTTCCTATGAATCACAAATGTCCCTAATGGCATCCAGAGTGGTGAATCCTTTCTAGAAGATTTTCAATTTACTTTGCCCAAATCCATCAGAGGAATCCCTACCCATGGCACCTACAGCCCTACAAAATTGATTTCTTAAATAGTAACACTTGAAGTCAAAATTATTTCTTGATTCCCCAGGCCGCAGCATGGATACTGCTGGCAGGCATGAAAGCACTATTGTTGTACCTCTCCACCAAAGCTCTTCAGGGATCAGGTATACTGTGAGTGAGCACGTGGGTTGCTTGGTTGGTTTACTTACTTATTTAGAGCAACAGGTCTCACAGTGGGCCTAAAATATTCAATAAGCCTGCGGTCATTTACACTTTGTTGTTCCGCTTGCAGAGCACAAGCAGAGCAGATTTAGTATCATTCCAAAGGACACTGGGAAATAAGCACTGGCTTCAACCTAAAATCACCAGCTGCATTAGCCCCTAGTTGACGCTTTAAAGCCAAGTACAGACTTCTCTCTGGCTATGAAAGTTCTAGATGGCATCATCTTCTAACAGAAGGCTGCCTCACCTACACTGAAAATGTATTACTTCGTGAGCAACCTTCACTGATGTTTACTGCTGAAACATCTTGCACTTTTATGTTATGGAGATGCTTTCTTTCCTTAAATCTCATGAGTCAGCCTCTGCCAGTTCCAAACTTTTTGTTGTTGTTGGGGTTTTGTTTTTTGTGTTTTTGAAGACAGGGTCTTGCTGTGTAGCCCAGGCTGGCTTTGAACTTGCGTGGATCCGCCTCCAAGTGCCAGGATTAGAGGCATGTGCCGTCACAGCCGGCTTGTTTCAGTCCTTTCTTCTGCAGCTTCCTCACCGCTCTCCGCCTTCACAGAAGCCAAGAGAGTGAGGGCCTTGTGTGCAGTGGGCTTTGTCTCAAGAGAATGTTGTACCTGGCCTGACCTACCCAGATCGCTAAGCTTTCTCCATGTAGACAATAAGTCTCTCTTTTTCTTATCATTTGTGTGTTCACTGGAGTAGCACTTTTTATTTCCTTCTACGACTTTACTTTTGCATTTAGAACACTGCAGCATTTGGCACAAGAGGCCTAGCTTTCAGCCTGTCTTGGCTTTTGACAGGCTTTCCTCACAAAGTGTAATAATTTGTACCTTTTGATTTAATGTGAGATGCATGTAACAATTCCTTCTACTTGGGCACTTAATATTAACTGGTGTGGTCTATGAACTTCGGAGTCCTATGAATCCTTTCATCAAACAAATATTTACACTAATTACCTAGCATACATATGTAAAAGAAGTAAAATCTACTAACTGAAGCATGAGAAACAAAATCTCTCTAATGAAATATTACATAAATCGAGATATTTTCCTGGAGAAAATAAACTTCAGTCTCTCTGAGAGGTTCTGGTTTTTCTGATGCAAGCAGTCCTTCTTTTCTTTTCTTTCCTTCTCTTTTCCCCCTTTCCCCTTCCCTTCCCCTGTCTTTTCTCTTCTTTTCCTTCTGCACCAGGGGACTGAACCCAGGGCTTGGAGCATGCTAGCCAAGTGCTCCGCTACTGAGCTCCACCCTCAGCCTGCTATTTTTGATTTTGAGACAGGGCCTCACACTCATGATCCAGCCTCCTGAGCGGCTGGCTTACAGGCATGGGGCTCTCTGATGCAAAAAGTACTTCTGACAGTTACTTTGGTTTTTGTTTGTTTGTTCTTTGCTTTCGTGGTACTTGGGGGGATGAACCCAGGCCCTGGCACATACTTTGCAAGAGCTCTACCACTGTGCTGCATCCCCAGCCCATTTTTTTCAGTCAGGGTCATTTTTCACTTTGAGTCAGGGTCTCACTAAGTTGTGTAAGCTCCTTCTGGACTCAAACTCATGATCCTCCTGGCTTTGCCTCCCCAAGTAGCTGGGATTATAGGCACAAGATACCACACCCAGTTCTGATAATTATTATCTTTCTACAGACCACAACTGTTTGGTAAAAATATAATGCAAGGCACATAATACTAAAGTTTCTAGTCGTTAGGTGCCGTCAAGTCAGTATCTGACTCACAGCAACCCTCATAGGGTTTTCAATGGCTGACTGTTTCGGGATTGCCTTGGGAGTGGATTGCCAGGTCCTTCTCCCATTTTTGGGTGCTGAGAATTGAACTCAGGACCTCAGAGACTACAGCGCAGCACTCTACCAACTGAGCTAAATCCCAGCCCTAAAGTTTCTAGTAGTCACATTAAAAAGAAAAAAGTGAATTCTTATAGTTTAACCAAATATATAACAAAAGAATTATCATTTCAACAAGTACTCTAAGAAATTGTCTATAAGCTATTCACGTTTTTTTTACACTAAGTCTTTGAAATCTGTAGTATGTCTTTACACCTTCAGCCCCTGTTAGTTCACCCAGGCCCACTGAAGTGCCTAACAAGACCAACAAGGCTAACAGAAGGCGTAGTGTAGCCACATTTATACTGATCTGTTTGTCCAGTAACTAGTCACAATGAATTGTACTGCTTCAGGCGACCGGCAAAACTTGCCCTTAGCTACTAAGCAGCCTGGATCCTTCTCCCAGGAGATTTTGCTTCCATTCTTAACTCACTCCCTTCTGCTCTAGCATGCCTCTTATTTCTTCCACTTTACTCCTTCCTGATAATATGTGAGTCTCTGCGGCCTTAGATTTCCATTACCTGATAATCTTTACTTGGGAGAAAGATGTCACGGGCATGTTCTTAATTCCATTTTCAGATGTGCAGATGCACCTATTCATTTACAACCAATTTTCAGCATTTTCCGATGTCACAGCATGAAAGCATTTAAGGGAAGCGGGTTATGAATCACACCCAATCTTCCATTACAGTGACCCAGAGTCCTGCAGATTTCATGCCACCCCAGCAAAGGACCATGGTGAATTCAATAGTAATCATGATTTTCCTGCCTTAAGTTGAAAATCAACTGATATGAGTAATTAAGTTGTAAATAGTTATCAATTACTGTGAAGCAGAAACACCTGCTTTTTGCTCACATACGTACATGACATATGTCATATGTGCTGACATACGTGCTGACATACATGCATTTGACACGTGTTCACCTAGCCTGAGCAACTCATACCTGATGTGAGTCTTTAACACAGGCTAAAGGCTGGGGGGGCTGCAGAGACCATGCACCCACTCCAAGGTGGTAATCCACTTGGGTGCAGAAAATCTGATTGTAAAACCATGCATGCTGATTTCCTGATAAAACAAGTCTCAAACATTTGCTGAGTGTCTTGTCAAATTCATAGTCTTTGGAAGGTTTCCCTCCTCCACGAATGCTCAGAGGTTTATTAAGGTTGACACAGTGGTTTGAAGAGTTTCCTGGCTTGTTTTGCCTGAAATTCAGAGGTGAGAACATTCCCTAGGAGGCTTCCCATCAGTTACAGCTATAAGGTCTCTTCCCAGGTGAATTATCTGATTAACGTTACAATACGACCCTTATGGTAGGCCTCTCTACCAAGTAACTGTGTTTGCGAGGTCAAATGTAAAATAAGCAACTAGAGAAAAGAAAAAGCCAACAAACATCAAAAAAAGTTTGTAAAAACAATCATTTTAATTTGTACATGAGCAGATAGTAACAATTTTCCCATCCTGAATCATTCTCCTTCTAATCTCTTGGAATAGTCCATCAAATATTCTAACTGTACAGAAGTAACAGAAAATTACATATAACTCATGAAAGATTGTAGCCATAAATCTAAATTCTACCAGTGCCTTTATTTTGCATACAACAGTAACGAGATCTAAGTTACAGAACAGCAAGTAGCCAGGTGCAGTCGCACACACCTGTAATCCTAGCAACTCGGCAGGCAGAGGCAGGATGATCACAAATTTGAGGCTAGAGGTAGCTTGCATAATTTAGCAAGACCCCATCTTAAGACCAAAAAAAATTTAAAAGCGGGCTATAGGTGCAACTCAGTGGCAGGGTGCTTGCAAAGTATGTGCAAGACCCTGGGTTTAAACCCAAAAGATAACAAAAAATGAATATAAAGCTAACTGACTTCATGATCATAAAAAGGGAGGAACAAAGGACCTATCTAATCTTCCTTGTCACTGAACTCCTCTGCTCCCTCAAGATGGATACAGATGACTGGAGGGCCAGGAAGGAGGAGGTGTTCAGATGCTTTGAGCTCAGTTTTCTGAGATCCTCATGCTGCCTGCTCACGCCCCACTTTCAGAAGCACAGCCCCTCTGCCTTCCCTGCTCTTCTCCCCAAGACTCTCTTACTAGGCAAGCCCAAGGACCTTTGCAGTGCTGACTCCTCCATTCAGGTGCTACGTCTTCCAGGCTTCCCAATGCCTAGCCCCACTGCCAGGGAAGCACTCTGTGCTGTACTGTCATTGAGATCATAGATGTCTCTTACCCACAGACTCTAAGCTATAAAATCGAGAACTTTAAAGGGACCGGCTATCATTTGCAGACTGAATGCTGTCCTAAAGGTCCCTGTGTGAAAGGCTTGTCCCCAGAGTAGTGCTGGGAGGTTCTGTAGGCCTTTAGCAGGCGGAGTCTAGTGGAAGGTCTTTAGGTAATTGGCAAGTCCTTGACGGGGATTAAAAGACTCTAGTCTCTTCCTCTTCCTCTCTTTGCTTCCTGGCTCAGGAAGTAGGCACTTCACTCTGCTATGTGCTCTTGCCATGTTATATTGCCTTGCCAGAGGCCCACAGCAACAGCGCCACTCTATCATGGACTAGAATCTCCAAAAGGCAAAATAAACCTTTTCTCTGTATAAGTTAATTACATCAGTGATAGTAAGTGATAGTCAGTGATAGTAAGCTGACTAATACAGCTAATACAGACCTTTTCCATCCCCGTAAGCTATATCCTAGCTTTGGGATATATCCTATCTTGAATAGCTTTTAAAATAATTATCCTATCAGGAATTATGCAAATACCTCCAAAATTATACTTTCTAGAAAACTATTTTCTTAGCTGGGAGCAGTAGCATATGCCTGTAATGCCAGCAACTTAAGAGGCTAAAAGCAGGAGGATGGCAAACTTAGTGGTACCCTGTCTCCAAATAAAAAGTAGAAAATGGGCTGCGGGTGCAGTCTAGTGGTAGAATGCTTGTAAGGCACGTGTCAGGCCTTGGGTTCAACCCCTCAGTGCTACCAAAAGAGAAAGAGAGAGACACAGACAGACAGACAGCGTGCACAAGAGAGAATCATTATACATATTAGAGGCTTTGATTCTGTTTACTCCTCCAAGAGTTTTTTTAAAAACAGGGAGGATGAATAAGTAAATGACATTATTATGACTAAAACATGACTCAGTTCCTATTTTCCTAAGATATTTCCTAATGTTGCCATCAAAACTCTGGTTAGTCACATATCAGCAATTTCTTCCCCTAAATTCTAGGGATCAAACCCAAGGCATCATGCATGCTAAACAAGTGTTTCACCGCTGAGCTGCATCCAGCCCCTCAGTGATATGTTAAACAAATAAATCTTACAAAGATTAACAAAGTTAACATCTCTGTAACATGTGGGGTACCTGACAAGTTAAAAACTTAACCTAAACATGCACTGAAGAGGTCACATGAGAAGCTGTACTTACCCTGACATCAGTAGCATCTCCATGCCTGATAATACTGGCCCAGGTGGTTGGCTCACTATTGCTTTCAAAATAATGAAAGACCTTCAATACTCGCTCCATTGCACCTGGGGACCGTTCCATGCCAGGACCCAGGTGACTTTTAGTACTTGAACTTGGTGTATGATTCAAGTTTGGGTCAAGGTAAGCAGCTGCCATTCTTTTGCTAGATGCTAGGTATCTGTCATATTCTGTTGAGAAAAAAAAACCAAACAATTTTCAGTGTACAATATTTGAAATCCATCAATCACAATATGCTGATATTTATGTTACCAACACTGCTCTCTGTTCTCTGTCCATAATCTATCATATGCACAAGGAACTTAAGGAGGACAGAGATTTATCCACTTAAACAATCACTGAGATCCCTACACCCAGGCAGGACCTGACTTCAGGTAGCATGATTAATGGTTGTTAAACAATTTGTTAAAAGACCACAACTCTTATTGCAACTATGTCAAAAATTCATTGTGTTATCTATAAACAATGTATCTATATATCCTTCTCCTTTTTTCAGTCCAGTCTTTACAGGATAAAACTTGGCATGGTAGAGCCAAATTTGTTAATCTGCCGCCTACTTTTGAGAATTTTCCCTGGAAGGAAAGTTCTTTTTTCATACAGTAAAATCTCAATGAATACACTTTACTCATGGGGCACTTGTGATTAAAATCACTATAATCAAAACAAGGTCCTCCAGCTTCATCAAGCAATTATTTAACAGGAGAATCAGACACAGAACAACTGAAACCAAAATCAAGGAAGTACAAAATGTCATGGTTTGAATCTATCACGTCCCAAAGGCTATGTGTTTGAATGCTTGGTCCCCAGCTGTTTTATGAGGCCAGGGACCTTAAGGAGGGGAGACCTAGCTGGTGGAAATAGGACCCTGGGGATGGCCTTTTGAAGGTTACTCTCAGATGGGCCAGTGCCTTCTCTAATTCCTGTTGGCAGGATGCAAAGTCCCTCCCCACAGGCCTGCTACCAGGTGCTCCCTGTGCCCCTGCCACTGGGCACTGAGGTCCTCTGAACCACAGGCAAAAAGTAAATCTCTCCCCAATAAGCTGCTTCCGCCAGGTATTCTGTCACAGCAACGGGAAAAGTAACACACACCACCAGGAATCTTCAAGGGTGACAGGAATAGCATGGAAACACTGAAACATCCCCTGAGAAAAGTCACAAAACCCAGAATGAAAAAACCATGTCCCAAGCGATGTGTTTGGGCTAAGACAGAGAGACTGTGAGACACCCGGGACAAGAGAGACAGGAGGACAACACGGAGCCCTCATGTTGCCTCATCCCACAGGGGCCTTGACCGCTCACCCAAGAGCCACAGAGACCAGCAGGGCATGTGGCTGAAGGGGCTGGAACGCTGGTGAGCAGCGAGGGTGGGGGCTAATTCATACTCTGGTGGGAGTCCCATGAGGGCAGTCACTGAACCCTGAGAGGGAGCCTTGAACAGCACAGAGGACAGGCAAAGGGGCTCAGGAAACAGGAAGCAGACACCAGAACTCCTTGGCTTGCAGAAAGAACAGCTAGGTGCAGGGCAGAGGTGGCATGGGACCTCTGGGGCACAGGCTCTGCTCAGACCAACCACAGGCCAGATTCAGTGCCCGGGCTCCACATGATCTGCCCAGCAAGGCAAAGAGTCAGCCCCTCCACAGAGAAAGACAGCATTGACCAAAGCACAAATGACATTTCTGTCATCCACGATTCCCTCCATTTAGTAAACATACAAAATAAAACAGGTATGACAGCACAGCACAAAGGGAAAAACAAAACAAAACTCACAGACTAAGTCAAAAGACAACAAAAACAGAAGAGAGAAATAATACACTGTATCTATATCACAGGGGGAAAAAAAGCAAATGTATCTTAACATGGGCTGGGATTTAGCTCAGTGGGTAAAGCGCTGTGCGGCAGTCTCTGAGGTCCCGAGTTCAATTCCCAGCACCGCAAAAATGGGAGAAGGGCCTGGCAATCCCGAAACAGCCAACCATTGAAAACCCTATGAGGGTCTCTATGAGTCGGATACCGACTTGACGGCACCTAACAACAACAACATCTTAACATATTCAGAAACTCTTTAAAGTATGAGAAAAATGATAGAAAAAATGGGCAAAAGGCATGGACAACTCATTAAAAAGATCTACATAAAGTGCTGGCATCCATTATGCATTGCTGACAGACTTGTACGTGGCACAGTCACTGTGGAAGTGGTCTGGTCGCTCCTCAGAGGGTTAAACAGAGCTACATGACCGAATAATCCCACTGCCTGGCGTAATCCCAAGCGACCGAAAACAATTTGTACATGCATGTTGACAGCAACACTATTCATAACAGCCACAAAGTCAAAATAATCCAAATGCCCATCACTGGATGAACTGGATAGACAAAACGTGGTACTCTCAACAATGAAATACTGTCCAAAAAAAAAGCACGAATGACGTAGTGACAAATGCCATAGTATGAACCTAGAGGACATTATTCTTTGGAAACCAGACATAAAAGTTCACAACTTGTATGACTTCACTTATATGGAAGTCCAGAATATGCAAATTTACAATGACAGAATGTAAATCATTCATTGGCTGCCAGAGTTGAAGGGATAGAATTGGGAATCACTGCCGATAGGCAAGGAGTTTCTTTGGGGGATGATAGTTGTGCAACATTATGAATACCCTGAAAAACACTCAATTGTATACCCTTGAGGGGTTAAAAGGGTGAATATTATGTCATGGGAATTTTACTTCAATAAAAATATAAAAGTAGCACATGCCTGTAATCCCAGCAACTCATGAAGCAGAGGCAGAAGGATTTCAAGTTTAAGGCCAGAGGCAGCCTGTATAACTTAACAAAACCCTATCTCAAGATAAAAAATAAAAAGGGGCTTGGGTGCATTCCAGTGGCAGAGAGCTTGCAAAGTATGTGTGAAGCCCTGGGTTCACCCCTCAGTGCAGTAAGAAGAAAAAAAGAAAAAAGAAAAAAAAAAAAAAAAGACCCACCACTACCCTATCTGTTGGCAAGCGTGAGGGAACAGGCTTCACATATATTGCTAGTGGGGATGCAAATTGGTGCAGTTTGTATGGAAGGGAATTAGGTGACACCTAACAAAACTACCTGTATTTTTTTCCATGTATTGACTCAGCATGCCACGACTAGGACTTATGCCAAAGATCCACTGCTTTGTGTCCTCCCAAAACTCCCCAATGTGATCGTGTGAGGAGTGGGGGTCTTTTAAGAGGGTATTAGGATTTGAAAATATCATTAGGAGTGGGACCTCACGATGAGCGGAGTTCATTTATTTGCAAACTGTAGTGGATCTTCACCAGGACTCATCCATGCTGGCATCCTGACTCAGCCTGCTGTTTGTAAGCTACCCAGCTGATGTATTTTTTTACAGTAGCCTGAGTTGACTAAGAAATTTACTTCCAATATGATCATAAATATGCATAAGATTATTCACTATAGCCTGGCAAAGTTGTAAGAAATATCTAAATGCCCAAACATAGGAGAGTAACCGAATGAACCATGTTACATTCCTACCAAAAAGTACTACAAAAGTCAGGGGCTGGACTGAGGAAGCAAACAGGAAGGGCCCAGTAGTTGACTGTGACTTCCAGGATATATTGCCAAATTAAAATTCAAAATATAAAGGATTGCTGCAGTATACGTTTTGTATAAAAAAAAAAAGAGAGAAGAAAACAAACGTATATTCTCATAAGTGCAAAAGAACTTCACAAAGTAGAAATGAGAGACCAATGAGACCGGACACACGTCAGGTGGACAGGACCGAGATGGAAAGGGTGGCACTTCTGGCTACACGTGGGGATATCCTTTTAACTGCCAGCACCACAGATGAGCAAACATGGCCTGAGTTCAAAAGTGACACTGCACCCAACAGTGTACATAATTTTCACAAGTACATGTCAAATACTGACTAAAATTGGCTATATGCTGGAAGAAATAGTAACATACAATAAATATCAAAGGGCTAAAATTATTCAGGGTATTTTGTGTATCTACCATTAAACCAGACAGCAATTATAAAACAGTCACTGGAATTTCCATTGTCTGGAAATTAAGCAATGTATTTCTAATAACTCAATCAAAAAGGAACTCAAAAGTATTTTGAATTGAAAGACATAATGAAATGAAATATCAAATCTGAGGATGTGGACAGAGGTGTGTTTAGGGTAAAATCCATACATTTAATGTACATATTAGGAAAGAAGACTGAAAATCAATAATCTATGCATATCAAAAAAATACAACTTGGAAGCTGAAATACAATCAAGTTATTTCTTTTACAATAACAAAATTGATACACCTCTAGTAAGACCAATCAAGGACAAAAAGAGACAAGAGAAACTAGCACTATCAAGAAGGAAAGCAGATAATAAAAATACTAGCTGGGTGTGGTGGCTCGGGCCTGGAATCCCAGCAACTCAAGAGATAGAGGCAGGAGAATTGCAGGTTGGAGACCAGAGGCAACCCGTGAAACTCAGTGAGACTCTGTCTCAATTTAAAATATAAAGGGGTTGAGGGTGAAGGCCAGTGGCAAAGGACTTACAAAATATGCATCCAGTCTGGGTTCACTCCCCAAGACCACACACACACACACAAAAAGAATACTAATAACATAATCAGGCAAGACATAAGACTATTAATACATTTTAGTACTCTTATTAACAATAAGGGCTGGGATTTAGCTCAGTGGATAGAGCGCTGCGCTGCAGTCTCTGAGGCCCCGAGTTCAATTCCCAGCACCGCAAAAATGGGAGAAGGGCCTGGCAATCCACTCCCAAGACAATCCCAAAGCACTCAGCCATTGAAAACCCTATGAGGGTCGCTATGAGTCAGATACTGACTCGACGGCACCCAACAACAACAACAACATTAACAATAAGAGATTATCAATAACTTTATGCCAACGAACTTGAAAATTTAGATGGAATACACGATTCCATGTAAAACACAACCTATGAAAACTGAGACAATAAATATAAAATTGAAACAGATCTACCCTATTAAAAACAGTCGATCCAAGCCAGGAGCTGTAATTTCAGCAATTTGGGAGGCTGAGGCAGGAAGACAGTAACTTTGAGGCCATGGCAGACCAAACAATTTAGTGAAACCCTGTCTCAAAATAAAAAAATAAAAAAAAACAAGCATAGATGCTATCAGAGTGCAGCTCAGCATTACAGCACTTGCCTAGCATGCGCAGGGCCCTGGGTTCAACTGTCCAATACCAGGCACCATGGTTCATACTTGTAATTCCCGAGACTGGGGAGGTAGAGGTAAGAGAAGTGTGAATTCAAAGACAGAGGCAGCCTGAAAAACCTTAGTGAGTCCCTGATTCAATGATTCAAAACAGACAAGAAGGAGCTGGGGGCATAGCTCAGTGGTGGAGCACTGTGGGTTCAATCCCCTAATACTGAGGATGAAAAGAAGGAATCTATAATTCAACCTACAATTCAAATTCTTCCCACAAAGAAATACTTGAAATTTTCCAATAAATTAAGGAAGAAATGATATTAATCTTATAGAAATTTAAAAATAGGAACTTTCACTTTACTTTATGAGACCAGCAAAACAGTGATACTAAAACCTCACAAGGACAATACAAGGAAAACGCAAGTCAGTCTTTCCTTAAACACAATTGTTTGTTGTTAGGTGCTGTCGCGTCTGTATCTGACACATAGCGACCTTACGTACAACAGGTGAAGCACTATTGTCAGTGCTTCTCTGCTATTCTTAGGATTTCCAATGGTTGATTGTTTTTTGGGAGTGGGTTGCCAGGTCCTTCTCCCATTAAATGCAATAATTCCTATCAAATTATTAGCAAATTTAATCCTGCAACATTTAAGAAGAATGCACCACGACCAATAGTTGCTGATTCTAGGAATACAGACCGGTTATACATTCAAACTCCCACTTGTCTGTCAGTTTGCTATACTCTGGGGGCTGGCGTGTTGCTGTGATGTTGAGAGCTACGCAACCAATATGAGATACCAGCAGGGTCACACATGGTGGACAGGTTTTAGCTGAGCTTCTGAACTAGAACAGGGGAGAAGGAAATGTTAGTCCACTTCTGAAACAATAAGCCATTGAAAACTATGCATAGCAGAGAAACACCATTAGATATAGTGCTGGAAAATGAGCCCCCCAGGTTGGAAGACACTCAAAAAGACTACCTGGGAAGAGGTGCCTCCTCAAAATACAGTTGACCTTAATGAGGGAATGGAGTAAAGCCCCAGGGACCTCCATTTGCTGACACAGCATGACTCAAAATGAGAAGGAACAACTGCAGACATCCATTAATAACTGGAGCATGGAATGTATGTAGTATGAATCTAGGAAAGTCAGAAATCATCAAAAGGGAAATGGGGTACATAAACATCTTTGGACTGGTGTGGGCCATTCTGAATAATATGGTCTACTATGCCCGGAATGACAACTTAAAAGAGAAATGGGGTTGCATTCATCATCAAAAAAAGACATCTCAAGATCTGTCCTGAAGTACAATGTTCTCTGTGATAGAATAATATACATTTGACTACAGGAAAGTCCAGTTAATATGACTATTATCCAAACTTACACACCCACCACTGAAGCTGCAAATGAAGAAGCGGAAGATTTTTTACCAGCTTCTGCAGTCTAAAATTGATCAAACACGCAATAAAGATGCACTGATAATTACTGGTGACTGGAACGAAAAAGCTGGAAACAAAGGTAGCTCAGTAGTTGGAAAATATGGCATTGGTGACAGAAACAATGTGGCAAATGGCTTGACAGAATTTTATCAGACCGATGACCTTTTCATTGCGCATACATTTTTTTTTTCACCAACATAAATGGTGACTATACACATGGAATTTACCAGTTAGAACATACAGGAACCAAACAGACTACATTTGTGAAAGAGATGATGGAAAAGCTCAATATCAAAGTCAGAACAAGACCAGGTACTGACTGTGGATCAGACCATCAACTTCTCACAAGCAGGTTCAAACTGTACCTGAAGGAAATGAGAATAAGTGTACAAGAGCCAAGGGATGACCTTAGTATGGCTCCCATCTGAGTTCAGAGATAATCTCAAGAACAGATTCGATGAGTCAGACAGTAATGACAGAAAACCAGAAGATTCGTGGGATGGTATCAAAGACATCATTCATGAGGAAACCAAAAGGTTATTAAAAAGACAGGAGAAAAGACAAGACCAAATAGAGACTCTGAAACTTGCCCTTGAACGTTAAGCAGCTAAAGTAAAAGGAAGATGTGACAAAATTGAAGAATTAAACAGAAGATTTCAAAGGGCAGCTCAGGAAAACAAAATCAAATATTATGACATGTACAAAGAGCCAGAGATAGAAAACAAGAAAACCAAAAGAGAAGAATGCCCCGTTTTTCTCAAGCTTAAAGAACTGAAGAAAAATTGCAAGCCTCTAGTGGCAATAATGAAGGATTCTACAGGGAAAATATTAAATGATACAGGAAACATCAAAAGAAGATAGAAGGAATATAAAAAGCCATTGTACCAAAAAGACTTAGTGAATCACTAACAATTTCAAGAGGTGGCATGTGATCAGGAACCAATGGTACTGAAGGAAGAAGTGGAAGGTGCCTTGAAGGAACTGGCAAAACACAAAGCTCCGGGAATTCATGGAATACCAAAACAGATGTTTCAACAAACAGATGCAGCACTGGAAGTGCTCACTTGTTTATGCCAAGAGGTTTGGAAAACAGTTACCTGGCCAAATGACTGGAAGAGATACATATTTGTGCCTATTCCCAATAAAGGGGATCCAACTGAATGGGGAAATTATCAAACGATATCATTAATATCACACAGAAGTAAAATTTTGCTAATGATCATTCAAAAGCAATTGCAGCAGTATATTGACAGGCAACTTCCAGAAAATCAAGCACAATTCAGAAGAGGAGTGGAACCAGGGACATCAATATTGATGTCAAATGGATATGAGCCTAAAGCAGAGAACACCAGGAAGATGTCTGTCTATGTTTTATTGTCTATGCATAGGCATTTGACTGTGTGGATCACAACACATTACAGATAACATTGTGAAGAATGGGAATACCAGAGCATTTAACTGTACTCATGAGATCTGTACGTGGACGAATAGGCAGTCGTCCAGACAGAACAAAAAAAACACTGCCTGGTTTAAAGTCAAGAAAGGTGTGTGCCAGGCCTGCCGGTACAATTTCACTGTATTACTTCAGCCTCAGTGCTGAGCAAATAACCCAAGAAGCTGGACGTTATGAAGAAGAATATGACATCGGAATTGGAAAAAGATTCATTAGTAACTTGCGCTATCAAGATGATACATCTTCACTTGCTGAAAGTCAAGAGAATTTGAAATAGTTACTGATGAAGATAAAAGAACACAGCCTTCAACATCAAGAAAACAACAGTCCTTGCAAGTGGGTCAGCAAGCAAATTCATGATAAACAGAAAAGTTTGAGGTTGTTTAAGACTGTGTTTTCCTTGATTCCATAATCAACATCCACGGAATTCGCACTCAAGAAATGACACATTCTGGAAGTCACTGCCAAGTGCCATGGGTAAAAAAGGAAAGCAAAATATAACAGGTAGGAAGAGGAGAAAAGCTATCTTTATTCACAGATGACATGATTATCTATGAAGAAAATCTAAAAGAATCGACAGATAAACTACTGGAATCAATAAATAAATTTAGTGAGGCTGTTATATCATCAAGCAAATAAAGTATACTTCTGATCACTTAAGCTATCTGTTTTGCTCCCCATATTAGACCAGTGCTGGCAATTAAATAAATCATAGGGTAAGGAAAAGGAAAAATAAAATACTGCCAGGTACTGCAGTGCATGCCTACAATCCCAGCAATTTGGGAGGCTGAGGCAGAAGGATCACAAGTTCAAGGCCAGAGGAAGCTTGTATAACTTAGGGAGATCCTGTCTCAAAATAAAATGTAAAAAATGGGCTGGGGGTGCAGCTCAGTGGTAGACCATTTGCAAAGTGTGTGTGAGATCCTGGCTTCAACCTCCAGTACTGCTGAAAAATTAAATTAAATTAAATTAATACTGCAGCCCAGTGTGGTTAGAGCCGCCAGATATGGTGGCACATGCCTGCAGTCTCAGCTGCTCAAGGAGGATCACTTGAACCTAGAAGCTCAAGATCAACCTGGACAACATAGCAAGACCCTGTTCCCCCCGCCCACCACCAACAAAAAGGTCAGAGGAAGTGATATACTAGTACTGAAAAAGCACCACATGTAACACTGAGCAAATCAGAGGAAAAGCTAAACCAAGAACATGACACATCCAAATATATTTCTGTGGCCCAAAACTTCCATGGCAAAATCCTGCAGTCTTCAAAAAGCAGGCCAAAGCATTTTCTAAAAGATTATTGTTGTTAGGTGCTGTCGAGTTGGATCCAATTCACAGCAACCCTATGTACAACAGAACGAAACACTACCCAACACTGTACCATGCCCGGCACTATGTCAGTGCTTATCTCATAGGGTTTTTGATGGCTGATTATATTGGAAGTGGGCTGCCAGGCCCACTCTAGGGTTCTCTGAACCTTAGAGTAGCCAGTGTTTCTGGGTGTTCTTCCACCCAAGTACTAACCAGGACTGACCCTGCTTAGCTTAGCTTCCAAGGTCTGAGGACATCGGATGCCAGGGCAGTGCAGCTGTAGGCTTTTTAAAAGATAAAACCCTGGTAAAATGTTACCAGGACAAAGTTGATTTTCCATGGTAGAATGAGACTTTGTTTTACAGTTTAATGCTTTATCTGCTTGTGCTATATACTGTCAGACATTTCTGTCTCCAAACTTCCAGGTAGTTCTGGGCCTGACTGTTAACAGTCAGCCAAGCCTCATGTCTCTTTACAGTTCTCTCTGTGCTGGTCTGGAGGCTTCAGAGATGCTGGCCCCTAGGTCTTCTCACTGGGCAGGCACTGTGGTGTAGTCAGTCGGAGGGATAAGTCCCAGGGTGCCTTCTGCAGCACTGACTAGTGTGCACCCACCAACTAACAGACTTCTCTGTCTTGCCTGTGTGGTTCTGCATTTGTTCCTCACCCTCTGCTCAAGGTGACCTGTGGTTGCCAACACTCTGAATGTCTCTAAATAAGCAAAGCCTTCCACCTCCACCCACCCCACGAAGAGGGAGTCTTTCCCAGGACTTCTCATGTTGCTGCAGCCCACCTACATCTGCTGCCAAGTCTACCCTTTAGAACTTCACCAATCAACAGATTTGCTACTTTTGCACACAGCAGAGGATCATTTTCAAAACACTCTCAAAGAGGAAATTTTAAAACCTGAAACTGTTTTTATATGGTTTAGACTAGTACTCCTCAATTTGTGATGAAGGACCAGTTCTGTTTTCAGTTCAAACCTGTAACAGACTGGTATGTTTGACAGAGAAAAAAATATATATAGTGAAAAGGAATTTTCAGAAAAATGAAGTCTTAGCCAGGCATGGTGGCACAGGTCTCTATCTCAGAGACTCAGGAGGCTGAGGCAGGAGGATCGTGAGTTCGAGACCAGAGGCAGCCTGTACAACCTGGCAAGATCTTGTCTCAAAATAAATAAAAAATGGGCTGAGGGTACAGTCCAGTAGTAGAGCACTTGAAAAGTATGTGCCTTAAGTTCAACCTCCAAGTATCACTAAAAAGGAAAGAAATGAAAGAGAGAAAAGAAAGAAAAGAAAGAGAAGGAAGGAAGGAAGGAGGAAGGAAGGAGGAAGGAAGGAAGGAAGGAAGGAAGGAGGGAAGGAAGGAAGGAAGGGAGTTTTTAAAAAGACATATAAAAGCCAAGAACTAAATTGCTATCATTAGAGTCAATAAACATAAAATTGCTATGAAACTGTTATAAAGGTTTCCAGATGCCTGAAGTAAATTCAACCCTTACCTTGTCCTAGACTGTGAACAGTTCCAGCACCAATACTACTCTACTGACCACACTTGAGTTATGGCTGGGACTCTAAACAGATCTAACTTCTGCACCATACTTTGTTGTTAGGTCCCATGGAATCTGTGTTCAACTCACACCCACCCTACAGACAACAAACCAAACACTATTGTTGCTTCTCTGCTATTCACAGGGTTTTCAATGGCTGATTGATTTTTGGGAGTGGGTTGCTGGGTCCTTCTCCAAAGTCTACAGCCCTGGTATTCCCAAGTGGTCTCCCATCCAAGCACTAAGCAGGCCCGACCCTGCTCAGCTTCCAAGATCGGACGGGATCAGACGCCATAGTGGTACAGCTGCAGGTACTCTCCACCACATTACTGGGTTTAAATCAAGAGCAAAGAACCCAACTGGTTTATGGAATGGCAATGCAGACCCAAGGCCGATGGCTGCTGCTGAGCTGTCCTTGCCTACATGTCTTCCTTAATTAACAGGAAACACAGGGGCTGGGGGTGCTTGGTGTCTAACCTCTCCTTCTTCTCTTGAAAGAGGTAGTACAGCCCCAAGTCAAAACAGGAGTAAACTTTGGGGTTAAGCTCTGAGATTCAGTCTACGATTGAATAAATGCTACCTAGATCCACGCAAACCAAAGGAGAAAAATGCATACCCCACGGTAAGCACCTTCCTCCAGAGTTCCCTCATTTATAATCACTGTTGATCCCAGAAGAGAACCCCCTATTCAAATGAGATTGGTATTGTTTAAGTAAAGCATAATAACTAAAATTTGTGTATAATGGAACCTTGCAACGCAGGCACTATCTATAACAAGGCCAACAACTTTTTCTTTGTTGTTGTTGTTGTTGTTGTTGTTGCAATACTGAGGGTTGAACCCAGAGCTTTGCGCCTGCATGCTTTGCAAGTGCTGTACCACTGAGCTGCACCCCCAGCCCATTTTTCTACTTTTTAAAACAGGGTCTTACTAAATTACGCAGACTGCCTCTGGTCTCAAACTTACGATCCTCTTGCCTCTGCCTCCCAAGTCACTGGGATTACAGGTGTGCGCCACTGCACCCAGTTAGGACCAACAATCTTCATAAAAAGTGATTTTTCGGAAATTTCAGGTAATATGACAAACTATGTAGCTCTACATTCACTTTATTTGAAATACTACTCTAAAGTTTTGATGTCATACCTCTGATAATGTCTTTAATATCAACTGCAGATTAATTAAGATATCTAATTAACATTGGGACCTTAAAAGTATTTCGATAAATAATTTTTGGAAAAAAAATCCTAATTCAGGAATGACAAAAACAAAAAATACAGATGCACTGAGCTATTCACAGCACTATTTATAGTCTCACCTGCTTAAAGGTATTTGTTCTTTTTAAGACCAATTCAAATTAAGAAACTGCTGATATAAAATATATGTTTATTTATTATTATTAGCATCATCAACATTATTATTTTTACAAGCTGAGGATCAAATCCAGAGCCTTACACATGCTAGGCAAGCACTCCACCACCATGCTATATCCTCAGCTCACGAAATATATTTTAAATAAAAAATATCATTAACTACATGTCTATACTTAAACCCAGACTCACAGAGGTATATTTAAACTCCTAAGTAAGGAAAGATTATAAATGATAAGAAAGAAAACCAGGAGCTCAAAGACTTGACACACCCCAACTAGCTTTGGTAATTCACTGACAGCCACTGGTAGCCTATAACCTATGCCCTTATCTCGCAAAAGGAGGAAACTTAGAAAGACTTAGAATAGTTTCTGTAAATCTAATTAACTTACTTCTGAAACATGTTAAAGAGCTTTCCCTTGAGATGCAGGTGTTGAGCTGACCTCCTCCTTTTTCAAGTATTTCAGCCTCTCTGTATTGGGCATTTCTAACAGGGATGAACCCCTCTTGTTTTCTAGACTTGAAAAGAACAAAACTGTACCTTAAAGGGGCACTCTTGGTTCAGAATACTGAAGAAATCAAGGCTCACTCTGTTGAACTGGCTGCATGGCTTCTCTCACCACCTCATCCTTAGCCCCTTCTTTTCTTTTTTCTTTTTTTTTCTAGATAGGGTCTTGCTATGTAGTCTAGGTTGGCCTCTTAACTCATAACCCTCCTGCCTCGGCCTCCTGAGTGCTGGGACTACAAGCGTGAGCCACCACCCGGTGATGTGCCAGACCTCTGAGAGCTTCATACAGTAGCCCCTCCTGTACTCGGGGGCCTGCAGTGACAGTGTGAGAAGTGAACATCTGGGAAACATGGTCATCCACATGCAGAAAAATGAAAGTGGATCCGCATCTCTCAATATACACGAGAGTTAACTCAAAATGGATAAAAGATCTCAACATAAAACCAGAAACTTTAAAACTCATAGAAGGCAAGATAGGCAATACACTCCATCATATAGGCATTGGAAAAGATTTCCTTAATAGGACCCCAATTGCTCAA